>OY744519.1:184653820-184833820 GCA_963556195.1 Sepiola atlantica
CCTCTACAACTGTTGCCCTTTGAGGCCTCACTACCTCACAAGTATAGGTCGTCAGTTTTACTGAGCTTTTCTTCTGTATCAACCTCCATAGCAACCATTATTTTTCCACTATTACAAGTGGTATTTGTTGGTTGGACATATTATATAATTTCAATTTGTCTTAGTTACCTCCCTTTAATCCAGACTTAAGCTCTCCATTGTGAATCTCTTTTCATCTGTCTCGTCTCCATCCACTATATTCATTGCATTGCTCCTTTTAGTTGCTTTCGAGAATCTAACCTGTTGCTCTGAGTGTGTCCTGTTTTATACCATCTGTAGCATTCACTATTTATAAATGTACATTTATCCACTATGTGTAAGGTACTTTCACATCTGTAACACTCCCGTCTCAAGAGTAATTTGTGTATGGGGTTTTCATAATTGATAATTGCTCTCTGCATTGATTTCGAATATTCAACTGATACTGCTATTTTAATAGCTTTCTCAAAGTTAGATACCTTTCGCTTAGTAGGCGTTCCAGGATTTCCATGTATTTCGTTCCAGAGACCAAGCGGTCTTGTATGTATTCATCAACCCTCTCTTCAAATTTGCAGTGTTCGGACATGTTCCTTCATGTAGCTACATAGTCACTTATCGACTCTTTCTTCCTTTTATCCATCGTATTGAAAGAAAATCGTTCATGAATTATATTAGAGCCGCTCAACTAACTTATCAAATGTTTTCCCTTCCAGACGATTATCAGCTACACCTCTTAACTCAGCATAGTGTCTTGTCCCGATAACTGATAAGAAAATAGCTATTTTCTTACCTTTGTTTCTCGATATCGTTGGCTACGAAAAAAAACTTTAAACGTTCAATGTATTAACTTTCAAGCTATTCCATTGCCATAAAGTGCTCATCAACGCCATCTGTACTGTTTTTGTTTTTGTTTTTGTTTTGATTTCTCTTTTTTAAACGTCTCTAAAAACATCATCCATTCAGCAACTTAATCTTTGGGGGTATAAGCAGTAGTCCTTCTAGTTGAGATTCCATACATATGTAAAAACCGATCTTGTGTCTAACTCTGTCCTAATGTAAAGTAAATAGGGACATACCACAAATTACAAAGAGGAGGATGAGGCATTTTATTACCATTTGCCATGATATAAGTAAGAATACTTATAAGTTTTTCTGTTATTTTATTTTGAACTGCCATATTTCACTTGAGTCTCAATGAAAATAAGCACCCCCCCCCCAAAAAAAAATAAGAATAGTAATATGGTCTTACGGGTTCCATATTTAATCTGGGGCAACGCCACACCTTACATAATATAGTGATAAAACAGTTACACACTTCTTCTTCTTCTTCTTCTTCTTCTTCTTCTTCTTCATCTTCTTCTTCTTCTTCTTCTTCTTCTTCTTCTTGTTTAGGTATTTAATTTGCTGCAAGTGCCCCGGACTCTGGGGTGAGTAACACCAGACCACGTCTCATTCCTGCTATCCATTTGTACTTGACTTCTTTTATTATAAATATAGATATAGCTCTGGTTTTCATTAGTTTCTAACAGACAAATATCCAATTTTAGTTAACATGTAAAGTTGTTGGTGTCATATACTACCTCGTCGCAATTTGCTTTAACTCTGTTAGAATGGAAACACATACATTTAATGCTAAGATGAAGCAAGTATATTGCTAACATCCCACCTTTATTTTAACAAAAACAAAAAAGAAAGACGCCCCCTAGGAAAAGATACAAAATTGCATGCAAGAGCCCTAATTTCAGCTTAAGTTTTCTGCTTCAAAGATGACAACTCGTCTCTCTCTCTCTCTCTCTCTCTCTCTCTCTCTCTCTCTCTCTCTCTCTCTCTCTCTCTGATATATACAGGGTGCGTCAGGTATATGAGAACATCGCGTAATGTCGTTATTGTTACGTTATATTAATTATTTTTATTCTTTTTTTGCAGATAATGAAAAATGGCAGATAATAATGTAACGGAACAAATGAAAAGACAGGCTGTAATTGTCGCAATAAAGGCAGATCATAGCGATTTACAAATCGCACAATTTCTTAAAGTCGCCCGTTCTTTTGTTTATAAAGTTCGTAGGGAGTTAGAAGAAAATGATGGTGATTGTAAGCAGGTTGCTAAACGTAAAAAGCACGACCAACGGTCAGACACGATTAGAACACCTGAATTTATTCATCAAGTTCAGAATATTATTGATGAGAGCCCCCAAAAGTCAATGAGGTCCATCGCAAAAAACCTGAATGTTTCAGAAGCCACAATTCGAAGGACTGTTCATGAAAATCTTCGTTACAAGTCTTATGTGATGAGGAGAGGCCAGTTTATGTCCGAGACCACCAAAGAGAATCGTTTGATAAGGTCCAAGAGGCTGTTAAACAAACTGAAACATCCTGTTGAGCAAGGCATGCTTTGGTTTTTCTCAGATGAGAAAAACTTTGATCAAGATCAAAAGGTAAACAGAAGGAATGACAGATGGCTGTGTAATGACCCTTCCGAAGTTCCAACAGTCATGCATACAAAATTTCCTGCAACTGTTATGGTTTTGGGGGTTGTTAGCAACGAAGGACATGTGATGCCACCACACTTCTTTCGGCAAGGACTAAGGGTCACTTCTGCTGCTTACATTGAAGTCTTGGATACTGTTGTTAAGCCCTGGATCGATAGAGTAACAAATGGAAGGCCCTACATCTTTCAACAAGACTCTGCACCAGCACATAAGGCTCAAAACACTCAGGAATGGTTGGCGGATCATTTTTATGATCACATCACTCCAAACTTGTGGCCTCCAAACTCTCCAGACCTGAATCCATTGGATTATTATGTGTGGGGCGTCGTGGAGAGAGATGTTAATAAACACCCCCACAACACTAAAGATTCTCTAAAAGCATCCATTGTCAGAGTGATGGACAACATAGATGAGGACCATCTCAAGCGCGCTTGCAGTCGGTTTAGGTCTCGAATCGAAGCTGTCATTGAAGTAGAGGGGAATTTCATTGAATGAAATTATTAAACAATACCTTAGCTTACATGTTTATATAATTGTTTTTGATTAAGAATATTTTTGTTTGATTTTTTTTATCATTTAATAAAATGGAAAATATGTTCTCATATACCTGACGCACCCTGTATATATATATATATATATATATATATATATATATATATATATATATATATATATTTATGGAAATCGCTCCAGACAAGATATGAAGCCACTTGATGCAAGGAGCTAAAAAAATACTACTTCAAGGTCAAAAACTAGCCAACGATAAGTGTTAGATGGATAGATTAGACCCAGAAAACAGCAATTCTTCCCCCTTTATCAGAAACATCGCTCATGGAATGTGAGGACTAAAAGACAAAATAAAGGAAACGAGAGTTACGAGGCCGCCAAAAGTAAACCGAAAGTTCACTTTCTACTCTCCTTAAATATTATAAATATTAATTAATAATTTTACTATTACAAGATCGCGCTGGCTCTAGAACATTTTCATCCCAGCAGATTTCTGAGCAGTCCTCCATGGAGATACCTTCCGAACCGCCATCTGTTGGACTGCCAAGTATACAAAATGAGTCTTTGCTGAACCCAGAAAGTGACCTCAATACAAAAGACTATAACTCATCATGCAGAGAAATTATGTAACCACTCCGGAGGTCAGATTGTGTGTAGAATTTCAATTAAAGCTTATGGGTGAAATTTAAAAAAAAAAAGCTAAGTTCTTAATTTTTTTATTTCTGAATTGTCTCTGTATTAAATAATCCATGTATTAACGTTGCCATGACTACTTAGTTAAACAATTTTGTTTTTCCAGGTTTTTGCTTCCTTTGCCTGTTGCACAAATTTTTATTTGTCTGTCTTTTTTCTTGCTAATATTCTGCGAGGTTTTAGAGGGGTCAACGCGTTCGAGGTTGAAAGAGAAAAAAAAAAGGGGGGGGGGATCCAGTATCAAATGTAGTTAAAATAGGAAGGTGTAGTCCCAACCAAACGCACTAGCATGACGTAGTTAAAGAGCCACGAGTTAAGACACCGACCGCAAATGGAAACCAGAATTTCAACTAAAGCTTATGGGTGAAATTTTTTTTAAAAAAGCTAAGTTCTTAATTTTTTTTTTTCTGAACTGTCTCTGTCTTAAATCTTAGTAATTCTAATCATGTTACCAAATTTACTTGTATTTACCTTGTGATTTTTAAATTTTATTTTGAGTTTCAATTTACTCTATTTTCTCTGTAGCCTTCATTGTATAAATAGTTAACTAGTTTTTCTCAGTTGTTACCCTACCAGCTGTCTATCTCTTATCTGTACTAACTTGTGGGAGGGAAACATATTTAAAAATTACTGTTTTCTCTGATAAGTGTACAGTGAACTTAATCTACATATATACATGTGTATATATATATATATATATATATATATATATATATATATATATATATATATATGTGTGTGTGTGTGCATATGTGGATGGAAATTTTTTTTTTTTCCTGCGGGGGCTTGGAAATACCCGACTAGTACACGGGCGCGGGCTATCCTCTCTCAGAGTGTTGGACCCGTAGACCTCGTCAGGTCATCCATCTAAGAGAAAGAAAACTCTGATAATAAAACTTTGCTATTAACCACTTACGTCTTGGGGAGGGAGGCCTCCTTAGTCTTGATCGACAACCTTCCTACAGCTGGAATCTCGAACAAAGTATCCGGTTTTCAAACCTATAATTGCTTAAGGACTAGATGGGCTCTGCCTATCGCCCGGCCTTCGCACTCCTTCTATGTCTATTAACCAGGCATAGAGGTACAAGCACTGGGACGCCTCTAAAGACACCTAGTGCTTAGCCTTGTTTGCTGACTAGGGCAATGAATGCCGTCTCTCTTTCTCTCTATCTGGGCAATTTAGGGAAAGTTTTTTTCGTCACTTAGTCCTACATGACTAGTCTGAGTTGCTCTTGTTCCGACAGGTTGAGGGTACAGGTTAGACAGCTTGCCTGACTGCTGTATCCGACTGATAATTTGGAGTCCTAACTCTTAGGTAGCGTTAAGAACGGCTGCTCCATCAGCAGTTGCATAATATCGTAGCTAACTGTACATGCTATGTCGCACATGGAAAGGGACATTACAGCTTTCTCGAGGCCACAACCCCCATGGACCAAGTCACGACTAATGGACTGGCTGTGTGAGCTTATTGGCACCTAACAACCACCCACTTTGCCTTCCCCACTCTATCCCAAAACAAACATGAATTTACAAAAAAAAAAAAAAAAAACCTAAACCAGACACCCAACAAAAAACATCTTCGGCTCCGCCCTTGAGGCTCGCATTCAGACATATCCAGGGACTTAGAACCAACATTAACGATGTAGAAACTTTTCTTCTGGCAAACTCCCCGGATATCCTAGCACTAAGTGAAACAAACCTTCAATCCTCAATCTCTTCTCACCACTTTGACATGACTGATTACCTCCCACTCTACTGTAAAGACTCTGACAAACATATGCACGGGCTAGGAGTTTATGTTCGGAACACCCTCCCCCTGACTAGAGAACATAGGTTAGAATCAGATGACCAAGACTACATGTGCTTTAGATTGACTTTATATCACAGCGTCAGTTACTTATATTTCTTATACCGTTCTCCTTCGACCCAGGACTGTACCCTGCTTGACTCTGTATCTGAAAGCTTAGATAGAGCACTCTCACTCAACTCGAATGCCAAAATACATGTATTTGGGGATTTTAATGCACACCACCGTGACTGATTGGAATTCTCCAGCGTTACAGATGCAGCTGGGAACTCTACGTTTAATTTCTCCTCAGCTCACGACCTCTCACAGACTGTCACTTTTCCGACCCGCCTTCCTGATTGTGGGGACTAGCAAGCCTCACTTCTCGACCTGTTCTTGACCTCACTACCCGATGCTTGTGTGGCGAATGCCCATAGCCTGCTCAAAAACTCTAATCACGTTGTGGTAATGATACTTATCACCTTAAAAACTCGTCTAAAAGCTGAAGAGCCGTTGCTTAAAACGACAAGAAACTATGAGCAGGCCGATTTTGAATCCCTCAGGGATCACATCAGCGATGCCCCGTGGGATGAAACCTTCTCACTCCCTGCTGATCAGTGTGCAAATGATCTAACCGAATGGGTCAAAGCAGGCATTGATGCTTATGTCCCCACACGAAAATTCTTCAGCAAACCCCACTCTCCTCAATGGTTCACCTCAGAATGTGCAGCTGCTATTGCTGAGAGGCAGAATGCATTCCGAAAATTCGGCTGCCATAAGTAAACTGCGAATCGAATAGACAGAAATTTATAGAGGCAAGAAATGATTGCAAAGTAGTGATAGGTGAAGCAAAGAGAAGGTATACAGAGATAACCAAAAAACGCATTCAGTCACAGAAACTAGGTACTCATGATTTCTGAAAAATCTACAATAGCGTGATGAACAATCGACAATTCCCCCGCTATCAAATTACAATGATGTTGTTTGCACGGCAACTGATAAGGCTGAACTACTTGTCCAGCGTTTCACCTCAAACTCTACTTTGAGATCAGAAAACCATCCCCTCCCTAAATTCCCATTGCGGACCGAAGCCACACTTTAAAACCTAGTCATCACCCCATCCCAGGTCAGAGACATCATAAAAGACCTTGACACCTCCAAAGCTTGTGGGCCTGATCTTATACCTGTAATAAAAATAAAGAAATGCTCTGCTGAACTGGCCTCTGTCCTCTTTAAACTCTACAATAAATGCCTCTGCTGAATTTTGCTTCCCCGATAGCTGGAAAATTGACTCTGTGGTACCAGTCTTCAAGAATTCTGGGGATAGAACTGATCCTCAGAACTACCACCCAATCAGTCTACTCCCGATTTTTGCTAAAATCTTTGAATCCTGAATCAATCTAGCGATAGTCCGGAACTTAGTTAATGCTAAACTTCTTTCTGACCACCACTGCAAACATCCTAACGGTCATCTCTGAATGCATATCTCATACACTGGACAAGGCAGGTGAAGCTAGGGCAGTAGCGCTTGATATATCCAAGGCCTTTGACAACGTATGGCATAAAGGGCTTCTAAAAATATGCTCATATTGTATTACTGGACAAATATTTAATATAATTAGATCTTTCCTAACCAAAAGAAAGATCCAGGTTGTCCTCGATGGCCGTTCATCTAAGCAACATGACATAAATGCTGGTGTATCCCAGGGATCTATCCTTGGACCATTATTGTTCCTGATCTCTCTGATGATATTGAGTCTGAGATTGGTATATTTGCTGACGACACCACGCTTTACTCTCGTCATGTGAGCAAAATGGACATGATCATATCCGAGGCAATGGCTGAATCCTTAGAAAATGACCAGCATTTCGCTGTAAACTCCACTTTGGACTCAGAAAACCACCCCCTCCCTAAATTCCCATTGCGGACTGAAGCCACACTTGAGAACCTTGACACCTCCAAAGCCTGTGGGCCTGATCTTATACCAGTAATAGTAATAAAGAAATGCTCTGCTGAGCTGGCCCATGTCCTCTACAAACTATACAACAAATGCCTTGCTGAATCTTGTTTCCCTGAGAGTTGGAAAATTGCCTCTGTGGTACCAGTTTTCAAGAATTCTGGAAATAGAACCGATCATCTAAATTACCGCCCAATCAGTCTACTCCCAATCTTTGCTAAAATCTTTGAATCATTAATCAATCGAGCAATAGTCAGGCACCTAGTTAATGCTAAACTTCTTTCTGATCATCAATACGGATTTAGACAAGCACGATCTACCACAGATATCCTAACGGTCATCTTTGAATGAATACACTGGACAAGGCAGGTGGTTGTGCTTAATATATCCAAGGCCTTTGACAAGGTCTGGCATGAAGAGCTTCTCCTAAAACTGCACTCATATTACTGGACAAATATTTAATATAATTAAATCCTTCCTAACAAAAAGAAAGATCCAGGTTGTCTTCGATGGACGTTCATCTAAGCAACATGACATAAATGCTAGTGTACCCCAGGGATCCATCCTTGGACCTCTACTGTTCCTGATTTTCATAAATGACCTCCCTAATGTCATTGAGACTGAAATAGGAATATTTGCTGATGACACCACGCTCTACTCTCATCATGTGGGCAAAACCGATGCACACATATATGAAGCAATGGCTGAATCCTTAGAAAGTGACCCTCAGGCTGTAGTGGATTGGGATCATAAATGGTTGGTAACTTTTAATGCCGCAAAGACAAAGCTCCTTTCCTTCAATAACTACAAGAAACCTCTTCAACCACCGATTGACATGGCAAATAACACCCTACCTGAGAGTTCATCATTCAAACTCCTCGGCCTAACTTTCACAGATAATATGAATTAGAATAAATACATTGAAGACATTGCCAGGGCTGCCGCAAAGAAGGTGGACTCCCTCTACCGTGCTAGTAAACTTCTCACAGCTGACATTATCCTATATCTCTACAAAGCCACAATCCGCCTATGCATGGAGTATTGTTGCCACATCTGGGCTGGGGCATCATCTACTAGTCTCTCCCTCTTAGACAAGGTCCAAAAAAGAGTTGCCAACTTAATAGGTCCCTCACTATCCACCAAGTTCCAGCCCCTGTCCTATCGCCGCAATGTTGCTTCCTTGTGCCTGTTTTACAAGTACTTCAATGGATTATGCTCTGATGAACTTGCTGCTCTGGTGCCCCCACAATGTAAATTCACTAGACCAACCCGACAATCTGCCAAATCCCATCCATTCACAGTGGAGGTCCCCAGATGCCGAAGAGCTTTCTACTCCAAAAGCTTCTTTCCTTGTGCTGCTGGACTCTGGAACTCCCTCCCTGCTCCCTGTTTTCCTGACGGTACTGACATGCAGAAATTTAAGACTAATGTAAACAGACATCTCGCTGCGCAGCTCCAAATTTAGATTGAAAAAAAAAAACTTTCACCCTTTTTCACAGTAGCCCCTTACATCTACAGTGGCAGCCTGCCTTGTTTGGGGTGAAATATGTTAAAAAAATTTTTTTCTTTAATTATCAAACATTTTCTCCGCTAGCTGCAGAATACGCACTAACATGGCTGAGTGTCCTCTAGGCTACATGATCTTGGGCCAAGGTGTTCGCTTGTTTAATGTTCGTCTATTCGCAAACGTTGTCTATCCATCTTTTCTTATGTCTACCTTTCGACCGACTTCCTTGTATTATGCCTTCAACGTGTATTTTGAATAGCCTCACACTGGAACACTTTTTAGTTTTCTTTAAATTTCTACAGTACATTCTGCCTCTGTCCAAAAGGTATACTTGGAACTAAAAAAGTACTCCATTTTTAATAGGGGAGGAATATTGCAAATAAGACATGTATTCTGACACTTCTTTACGACATCCGTATTCGTTTAGGCCCCTTCTCCGGATCACAGAAGTCATCCACATTCAGATATACCTATCATAGATGCGATTCTAACCCTGCTCATATTTTGCTGAATAACGCTTGGACAAACTTCCTTTATCGGTCTTAGTCTTGACACTAGTATACACCTCCATCAAAAAAGTTCATGTTTTGCCAGTGTTCACACTAATATTTATATAAAATATCTATATATATTCAGCATTTACTTCAACAGTGCTCAATACGTAAGTAGAGCTTAATAGAGCAATTAGCCTGATGATTTCCCCATAGAATAAAACATAAACGTTTCTGTGTAGCTTACTTGCCATAAGTATATTTTCGTACTCTCTCTCTCTCTCTCTCTCTCTCTCTCTCTCTATATATATATATATATATATATATATATATATATATATATATATATATAATGTTAGAGTGAAATAAATTCCAGAAGGAAATCCGGGTATGAGAGCTCAATGTAATAAACAGAGCAAGAATAAAATAAAATAAAGTAACACGGAATCACATAATCACCGGTGCAATAATTTATTTCGACCCTATGATCTTATCAAGGATCCAAGCGAGGTGATTACATTTTTGAAAATGAAAAAAGAGAAATTCACAGTCACCATTCTAATATACAAAAGAAAGAGAAAGCGACAACATATTTAATATTTAATACATATCTTGAGAGAGGGGAAATGAACTATTTAAAACGTAAATTGAGGGGGAGGAGAGTGACAACATATTTAATATATATGTATAAAGAGGGGGAGATTGCACGCTTTATAACGGAAAGCAATACAGTGAGGGGGAAAGAGAGCAATACATATATATAGTGAGGGGGAAATTGTATGATTTTCCACGGAAGCTATGTAGGAAGTTGGGAAGGAAGTCAAGGTATCCTAAACGGGGTCAGCCTGTCTAGTTCCCCCTCCAACCGCCCAACCCCAAGCTTCCCCAAATCGTCTCTGAAAGCCGGAAATTAAAGTTATTCGTCTGGTGACTGAGAAACTAGCTTGGAAGTGGGAGGATATAAGGAAAAAAAAAGCTGAAAATAGATCATCAGACAACTAAGGTCAGAGACCATGTCATATAATTACATATATATATATATATATATATATATATATATATATATATATATATATATATATATATATATATATATATATATATTTGTGAGTTGTTGATTATTTTAAATTTACATTCACCATTAGTTCATCTCTTCTGTTGAGAAGATTACCGTGTTCGTATTTCAGGATTCTTATTTTTTCCTCCAAACACAAATTGCACCGTTGTTTAAATCCATTCGGAATGTTAGAATAACATAAGATTGACCAAGAAACCACTGGGGTTCGGTTTTCATTTTTCAGTAGCTACCATTGTTTCGCTAATTCTGTTTTGTCCTTAAGTTCTAGATTTATAAATGAGTGTTTGTGGTCATAGAAATATATATATAGATCTTAATTTCCCTAAATTACGTGACAGTTTCCGTGGGTCGAATGGATATGGCTGACTCTGTGTACCGGGTTCGCGCCTCCCGACCGTCTGAAATTGTTACTTCCCTGCACTGATGAGAGCAATAAGCTTGAAACGCTAGCGTCTGTAGGTATAAATAATTTAATATTTATTTATAAATATTATACTAAGCCCCTTTAAGAAATTAAAGTTGAGCACTCTCGGGGAAGTTAAAAATAGACTGTCAAAAAGCTCTAATGCAAAGTTCCGAATATGTTCGTCGAACACTCTCGACTAGTCTTCTATCTGTGTCCGCTTCTAGGGACATATAGATCTTAATTTCCCTAAATTACGTGACAGTTTCCGTGGGCCGAGTGGATATGGCTGACTCTGTGTACCGGGTTCGCGCCTCCCGACCGTCTGAAATTGTTACTTCCCTGCACTGATGAGAGCAATAAGCTTGAAACGCTAGCGTCTGTAGGTATAAATAATTTAATATTTATTTATATATATATATATATATATATATATATATATATATATATATATATATATATATATATATATGATGTCAATGGAGTTGAATTGGTGGCTAGACATTAAAACAAATGACGTCAGATTTTTAAAAATATCAAAGACGTTTGCTGAAGATAATAACGAAGATACAGAAAAGAAAAAAATTAAATAGAAACGTATAAATCGATATAGAAAGCAGAAAAAATATATCATGGAAATAGAGTAATTTTGTACTTGCTAACTTTTGTGCGACGAGATGGATGTATATATATATATATATATATATATATATATATATATATATATATATATGCAGGGTGAGCCAAAAGTAGGTGGACAGTAAAAACATTTATTTAGAGATCACTTATACGTACAATTACATGTAATAAAACAATTATATTAATGAAAATTAAATGTTATTTATCAACGCAAGTGTTCAAACTGTTTTCCTTCTTGATTTACACAGCTTTGAAGTCTGCCTCTTACACTTCGACAAACATTTCAATATATGCTGTCCACCTACTTTTGGCTCACCCTGTATATATATATGTAAGAAAATATATATTTGTGTATATATTCTTGTAAAAATTGATCAACAGTATTCAATGTAAAAGCTCGATGAATGTTAACATTTAACAACAGAGCATGTATAAGTAAACAATGGTATGTTAAATTCCAATGACCAAGTCCGGAGTGATCTTTTGGTCTTCTAATGAGCTGAATGAAAGATCCTAGTAATAGAAACATAGATGAATTCTGGTAGAAGGACATAGGTCGTCCTATGACACCAGCTCCTTGTCTTCATCTTTGTATGCGTCCGGTGACGACAGCAGCCTTATAGTTGAATTTGATTTCTTGGTCAATCCAGAATTTATCCAACAGCTTCTTAAACGTCTTTACAGTTTCGGCTTCAATAACACTTGATAGCAATCTATTCCACAAATCAAAACAGCGATGGCTGAATTAATATTTTTTCAGGTTCAAACGTGCTCGTTTCTTGTAGAGCATCTGACTGTGCCCCCTGTTTCCCGCTCTTGTATTTTTTCTTGTCAATAGTTTATCTGTATTGAAGTCATATTTTCTAGAGAGCAATTTATAGCACTCAATCATGTCCCCCGATGTTCTTCTATAGGCAAAACTTGGCAATTTCAGAGCTTTCAATCTGTCTTCATAACCCTGATCGTACAGTCCTGAAACAAGTTTAGTAGCTCACCTTTGTACATTTTCTATCATTTTAATGTGTTTCTTATTATATGGTGCTCACACTTGATTAGCATATTCAATATGAGGCCTCACAAGTAATTACATGTTTATTCCCGGTTTTTTGTTTGTGTGCAAAACAATTGTCAAGTTACATTGAAATATTTTTAATTTCGGTAAGAAAAAATGTATCAAGAATTGGTCATTGGAATTTAACATACTATTATTTACTTATACTTATATATATATATATATATATATATATATATATATATATATATATATATATATATGTTTATAGTTAATGCTCCTTTAAGATTTAATAGTTTTAATAGTAGAGCCCTGTTTGAAATTATTAAGTAAAGTTCTGCTCGAACGTTGAACACTGAACATGGTCCTCTGAGGAGAAGATTTATCTTTGAAAACTCATGAGCTAAGGACGTTAAGATACTTTGCTTGAACTTTGAATTTTAATAAAATTTGATTGATACCTTATTTTATTATTTCATTTTATATTATAATTTTATATTTTAATATATATATATATATATATATATATATATATATATATATATATATATATATATATATATATATATATATTTGAAATATTAAAGTGTTTTATACCTACAGACGACATATATATATAAATGAATACACATTGCTCTTTATTATAAGGTGGAAAATTAATAATAATAATAATAATAATAATAATAATAATAATATCAAACCAGTATAAGTTATGAACGTTAAGCAGTCACATGGAAGTTACAATAGGAAGAAAACAAAACCACAGAAGGAACACTACCACATGAACCCAAAGAAACAGAAACGGCAAGGAATTTTCATAAACTGCCCCCCCCCCCCCAAAAAAAAATGATGACACCAACCTCAGCTGATACCACACAAAATTGTTGTGAAGGGTCAAGGAGGATCGGAAGACCAAGGAAGGAGAGCACTAACCAGGCCTCCACTGGAAGAGTGCGGAGAGTACTGGGACCTTGAGGAAGCTTATTGCCACCCAGTTCCCAGAAAAGACCAAGGGTCGTTACCAGCGAGAAATCAATGATTAGCGGCTGTTGTGATACAACAAAATCGTTTGCAATGGTGATCGAAAAGAGGTGGAGAGTACTGGAAATCTGGGGAGACTTGTTGTCACCCAGACTTCAGGGAACACCAACGGTTATTATCAGTGAGCAATCACTGACAATGACTTGTGTGAGAACTCCTAGCAAGTACAAATATTATTTGTACTCACTAGGAGTTCTCACACAGTTTATCAGTGATTGCTCACTGACAACCGGTGGTATTCCGTGGAGTCTGAGTGACAACAAGTCTCCCCAGATTTCCAGTAGTCTCCACCTCCTTTCGATAGCCACCGCAAATAACCTTGCAGTATCACAACAGCCGTTTACCATTGATTTCTCGCTGGTAAGGACCATTGATCTTTACTGGGATTTGGGTAGCAATAAATCTCCCCAAGGTCCCAGCACTCTCTGCACTTCCAGTGGAGGTCTGGTTTGTGCTGTCCCGCCTCGGTCTTCTCATCCTCCTTGACCCTATGCAAATATTTTGTGTGGTGTCAGCTTAGGCTAGTACCATTTTTTAATTATTTTAATTTATGATGTTTCTTGCTATTTCTGTTCATTGGTTTATTTTTGTGTCGTGTCAGCTGAGGCCAGTGTAATTTATTAGGGGGGAGCTCATAAAGTGATGTTTCTTGCATTTTATGTTCCTTTGTTTGTGATGTAGTGTTCTTTCTGTGGTTTTGTTTTCTTCCTGTTGTAGATTCCATGTGACCTTTCGTAGCTTATGCCGGTTGGTTTCCGCATTCAATGATTTTCCTTAAGATATAAGCTGTTTTGTTGATCATTGCCGTCCTTTGTATGGTCGCAGTGATCCCTTTGATTTCAATTTCTCCCAGTCTTTTCGCCATTTTTTTTTAACTATTCCTAGTGCTCATACGATTAACGGTATTATATTTACTTTCTTCATGCTCCATATTCCTTTCAGTTCTCTGGTTAGTTCCGTGTATTTGCTTTGTTTTTCCGTTTCTTTGATCTTCACTTTGTGGCTGCTGGAACGTCGAAGTCTACGATTTTACAAGATTTTTCCTTCTTGTTGATTATTATAACATCTGGTCTCCTTGCTTGTATGAGTTTGTCTGTTTGTATACCCAGATGATTTTGTGTTTTTCGTTTTCCAGTACTGTTTCTGGTTTATGATTGTACCATTTGTCTGCATATTCGAAATTCAATTGTTTGCACAGTTCCCGGTGTACTGCTTTCCCCACACAGTAATGTCTGTTCTTGTATTCTTTTTGGGCTAGTTTGCTACATTTACTTATTATATGATTTACTGTTTCGTCTCTTTATCCACACAGTCTGCATTTACTCTTTTCCTGGGTTTTATCTATTTTAGCTTTAATGTAGTTTGTCCTAATTGCATTGTTCTGTGCAGCCACAAGTAAAAATTCCGTTTCTCTGTTCAAGTGTCCTTTTCTGAGCCATGCCCAGCTATTTTCGTTGGTTTCTTCTCTTGTCAGTCTTCTGAAGCGTCCATGTATTTGTTTCCCTTCCCACTTTTCTTTTCTTGTCGTTTTGTTTCTGGTTTCGGTGCTTCCGGAGTTGTTAGTTGGAACGGTGTCTCTTGCTGCAGTGATAAGGATTTCCGTGTGTTGAGTTATGTATTTCTCCAGCTCTTTTTTAAAATCTTCCACACAATATTCTATACTTACCAGTCCTCTTCCCCCTTCGTTTCTTTTCATGTAGAGTCTGTCCGTATCGTCTTTTGGATGTAGTGCGTTGTACATGGTCATTAATTTTCTATTCTATTTGGATGTCCTGACTCAAGATTCTGGTTGTAGTCATCAGCTTTTCCAGTTTCTTTTTGCTTTTTGCAAATAGTTTCATGTCGTCCATGTACATCAGGTGGTTTACCCGTAGTTCTGTGTCTGTAAACTTGTATCCGACATCACATTTTCTGAATATATAGTTGAGTGACATCAATAATAATAATAATAATAATAATAATAATAATAATAATAATAATAATAATAAATTATTTGAGACATGGAGGTACAAACAGATAAACACATTCAAGCAAGGAGACCGGGCGTCATAATAATTAACAAGAAAGAAAAGAAACTGCCAAATTATATATTTTGCGGTCCCAGTAGACAACAAGGTAAAGATCAAAGAGATGGAAAAATGAAGCAAATACACGGAGCTTGTCAGAGAACTGAAAGGAATATGGAACATGAAGAAAGTCAATATAATACCAATAATTGTAAGAGCACTAGGAACAGTCCCCAAAAAACTTGAAAAAAGACTAGGAGAAATTGGAATCAAGGGGAAGACTGAGACTATACAACTGACGGCACTGATGAAAATAGCTGAAATCTTAAGAAAAATCATCGAATGCAGAACCAACCCACATAAACTACAAAAACTAACCAGCCACATGGAAACTGCAACAGAAGTAAAAAAAACAAAAACGGAAGGAACATCGCATGATCCCAAGGGAACTGAAACTGCAAGAAATCTTATAAACTGTGCACCCCCCCCCCCAAAAAAAAAGACATCAGCCTCGGCTGATACCACACAAAATAGTCGTGAAGAGTCAAGGAGGATGGAAGGGCCGAGGAGGGGGGGGGGGGTACTAACCAGACCTCCACTGGATGAGTGCGATGAGTACTAGGACCTTGGAGAGGTTTATTGCTACCCAAATTTCAGTGAAGACCAATGGTCGTTCTCAGCGAGAAATCAATGGTAAGTGGATGTTGCAATACCGCAAAGTCATTTGCAAAGGTTATCGAAAGAAGTGGAGAGTACTAGAAATCTGGGGAAACTTGCTGTTACCCAGACTCCAGGGTACACCACTGGTTATTATCAGTGAGTAATCTCTGATGATGACCTGTGTGAGAACTCCTAGCGAGTACATATAATAATCATCATTTTATACTAATCAATAGTAATACTATACATCTAGACAACATTAAGTTTAAGGCTCCCAAAATTGATACTATAACCACCTGGCCTAATGGTTATAGGCGTTGGGTAACAATCAGTTCTAAGAGACAAACTTCTTGAGATTGAAGGTTCAATCGTTATTACAAGCGATAATAACTAAGGATAACATAAATTAACACTTCTACCCGGTCATGGCTGACGGAATGAGAACAATCTACCACCGTCAATTAAAATAAATTCCGTACAGATTCCCAAGGTCGACATAAAGATGCCCAAGTTCGACTAGAAGGTTCCTAAGTTCGAAGAGATGGACCTGAAGAAGGCCGGAGGCTACATCGACCGAAACGTTGTGAATATAACAATCAAGAGAGAATAGTGCAAATTATTAATCCTCATCTAAAAAATTCCGACACGTAACAATCAATTAAATTCTAATTTTTGCTACAATCCTATTTTGTTTTTCTTGTAAAAATGTTCATATATCTGGGAAATTGTCAAAATTGAAGAGGGCTGCAATGAAAGCAGTTGACACAGAGTAGAGCAGTAGGGTCGCAGTAGATCTGCAGTAGTAAGCAGCAGGAGCAGTCTGCTTGTAGTAGTGTGAATTTTAGCAGGCATTTTTTTTCTTATTCACTCAAATCGGAATCTCTGCTCAGGGAAACAAAAAAAAGCTAGCGAAATAAAAGACTTTTCCTGACTTTTCTTAACTCGTAAGTAAAACTTTGGCCTTTTCATGTCGCGTGTTTTCGCTTTCTATTCAACTTTAAAAGCCACACGTGTGTGTGTGTGTGTATAAACCCCTGTTGCTAGGCCCGACATGATATGTGGTTCTAAAGTGGGGGTCGTTTTTTAATTGTAACCTTATACAATTTTGATCCCCCAGTTTCTGTCTACTTCTTGTATCTCTTCCATACTATAAATAAATGAATATAAATATATAGTGATATTTGTGGCGTAATATACGTCTGCCTTTTATTTATATAGCTTCGATTTATCCATTTAAAAAAAAAATATATCTATATATATATATTAAAACAATGATCATTTTATTTTATTGTATTAATAAATGAATTTCTTTCATTATTAAAAAAAAAATAAACAAAAAAAAATACAGCTATACCCCCTCAACCCGGCGTTGCCCGGGAGTCGTTTTACTTTCGCTTTTATTTATTTAACTGATTTTTTTTAAATAGGGCTTTTGTTAGTTAAATTTAATTATTACGGTAGGGTTTGGTGATTAAATTATTGATTGAACAAAATTGTTATAACTAATTATGTTGTTACGGCAATGTTTTATGTAATCATAAAATTATCGGATGTAAAAAGCTTCGCAAACTTTCAATCTTTTAATTAGATGAGGATTTGCTAAGAGTATTAAAGCCAGTTTAAATGGCTTTCTATTCGACAGTTTAAATGCTTCGAAATTCCTTTCCAATTTCGAAGAATCACGAAGTAAATTATTCTTTTTTATCAGCTATTATAATAATAAACCGAAATGCATTCTGGTGGATTTTATTTCGTAATTAAAATGATTGGTTATCTTGAACTTTTCAGCTTTCAAATGGCTGGCCTTGAAACATTATCTTAACCAAATTCGTTCTAGTTTTATAACTATTGGTTCAATTAATATGTTAGTAACCAAACAGTACCGTAATAATTAGGTTATACTATTGCGGTATTATTTTCTCCATTAAAATATTAATTAAACCAAATTGTTATAAAATTAGAACTATGGCAGCCATTTTAAAGCTAAGAACTTCAATATGACCATTTTTTTGTTAATGAAAAAAATAGTTCCAGTTGCTAAATAAAAATCAAACATCAGCATAAAACAAATATAGTTTCTCTATTAATAAAAGGATGTTAACTTCACGTGTTTCCTTCTCGAGGTTACAAGAATTAAATTAACATGTTTTATTTATTTATTGTTAATTGTTTAATTATTTAAATAAAAAGACGTAATGGTTTTTTTCTTTTTATTTAGGCTATTACATTTTTAAAATTTAAATACTTAATCGATTAATAAATAAAACATTAATTCAATTCTCGTAGCCGTGAAGAAGAATCACACACAGACACACATGAAGTTGTTTTATAATTTTATTAAAAGCGAGAAGAGATTTTTTTCATGTCGATGCATGTTTAATGTTTTATTATTATTATTATTATTATTATTATTATTATTATTATTATTATTATTTTATTAACGGGAATGTTTTTCTTTTTACATTTGTTTGTAGATGTTTATTAAAAAAATATGATTTAAAAAAAAATAAATAACGCAGATTTAAATTATTTATATTTTGAATTATTTAAAATATCAATTATTGAATATACTTACCTGAACACACGTGATCTGTTCGTGTAATTTAACCAAATAAAACAACGAGTAATTTAACCTTCTACAGGTTTTTGTTTGTTTGTATTTAATACTAATACGACTTTGATCTTTCTTGTTGACTATTGTTAATTATTTTTAATCATTTACGTTTTTTTTAATTACCAATTACGTTCATTTATTTATCAGCAATTTCATACATATAAATTTATATAATGCACTGATCATCAAGGACGTTTCATCCCGCGGACAATTTGGCCAGACACCCCCCCCCCCTCTCTGAATTTGGGAAAACAGCTGCTGGGCGTAAGGGGTCGTAATGTGGGCTATATTTAGTTTAATTTACTTTCATACAAATAGTGTAAAAAGGGGGTGGATGCCCTTCATGAAAAGTCAGATACCTTCGATTTTTGTGAAATTTTAACAATAGGTATTAGACATCAGTTAATAAATTTAACCCCAAATTTCAGTTTCCTTGGAGTATTTTAAAGGGTTTTAAGAAGGCATAGTATGCCCCCCCCCTTATTTGCCAATTCAAAAAGACAAAGTATACAACAAATAACTTTTACCAAACACAAGAAAAATTAATTTTCTACCGACCTGTATAATTTTTAAGTGTGGAAACTGATTCAAAGATTTATTATCTTTGAATTTGTTATCGTCACCTAAAACGAGTAAATAAAAAAAAAAATTTAAAAAATAGCGGTTAATTCTTTTTTGGAGTTGGTCGATAATTTCAAGGCTTAACAAATAATAATAATAATAATAATAATAATAATAATGATAATAATAATAATGATAATAAAAGGCTTACCCCGGCAGCACTTTTTGTATCCACCAGGATTTGTCTCGCGTGACTCAAATGAACCAATCAATCGCTATCATTTCAAAGTAGAGAATCGCCTTCATTATTAAAAATTAGCACAGAATTATCATTTTATCCCCCCCCCCCCTCCGAATACAATATTTTTCTTTTCGGTTTATTTTTATTTTGTTACTTTTCAAAAAATCGTTACTAAATCTGCTCTCGATTTAAATAATTGAAATTAAAGAAAATTATATTAAAAAAAAAAATAGGCAACAAATAAATGTTACCAAATGCAAGATAAATTACTCTTCTACCTACCTGTATAGGTTTATTTTTTTTTTTTTTTTTTTTATAAATGTTCTATTTATTTATTTATGAAATAAAAAATGAATCTCATTTCGTTTTTTTTTTAATCGTTTTAAAGTGCTTAAATTCAAGGATTCCTTTTTTTTATTTTTGTTTTCGTAGCCTTTTCTTTTGGGTAAAATAATTCCCTTAAAAAAAAATTTTTTTTTTTGATTACCGATGTTTACAAATTCTTTTTTCATTATTTATTTTGATTTTGTATAGTTAAGCATTTTGTAAACAAAACGGATGGAGTAATAATTCGTTTTGTAAAATATTTTTTGGTGATAACAAAACAACAATATAAAATACTGCCTGGCTGTAAGTAGTTGTAAGTGTTTATTTACCTCCTCTCCAGGAGGTTAGGCACAAGGCCAGTTTTATCTTGCTCCCACAAGTAAGATGTGACCCAAGGTCGGGTCGGGAAAGTGGGGGTTGAAAAGCCAGCGCCCGAGAAAGTGAGCACTCTGGCCATTAAAAATTGCCTGGGCAGCCCCGTCGGCATTCCCCGGTAGGGGCGCCTCAAGCAGTAAGCAATAAACTTACTCCTCCCCAAAGAGGGGAGGCAAAGCCTGGGAGGATGGATCTCCTAGAACTGCACAGGACAAACCCACAGACTGGAGGAATCAAGCCTCGAAGGACAAGACGACACCGGTCAGTATCCATCGGAACAGATACTACACTTTCTTCCTAGTCAAAAGGCCAGTTGTAAGTGGTGGTGATAAAAAGTGCTGCCGTAAATAACTGGCTACTTGTCGCTTAACTTAAGAGGGGCTTAATTTCTGAAAAGTTGTTAAAAGAAATTACTTATCCTATCACTAACCCTAAGTTCTAGTTGCAATCCCCCCAGTGTTAGTGGGAGGATAAGTCATATTTTTTACTTTTCAGGAATAAAGTCCCTCCCCAGTTAAGCAATAAGTGACCAGTTATTTGCGGCAGAGTTGCATACGAAAATACCAACATCTTCTCTACAATAAAATCACTTTTATTTAACAATTTTGTTAAACAGAATAGGAATATAAGACAACAAGGCAAGTTGGTTCGGCAGGGATGTATTAGATGTAATTGAATCCGGGTCTTTAGAAACTGTTTGATTTTAGCACCAAGCTAAGGCTGGGTGGAAACAAGGAACTCTGAGTATGCGCAGAGGATTTCCAAAAACAACCACGGCATAGTTATGCAAGTCACACAATAGATTACATGTAAATACAAAAGAAAGTAGATCTCAGTTATGTAACTGCTACATTACCCCCTGCTTAGGCTTTTAGTCGATAAAAACAAGAGATCCTTTATTGGTTGTAGCAGCAGATGATATAAAATTAAACGAACATGTTAATTGCAGCAAAATGGTAAATACTTGTTCATTTCGATCTGAAATGATTGTTCTTTATTCAAAAGAGAAAAATGTGCAAGTAACCTTGGCTAGCTGAGGTCCATCTAAGTTGATGTGGTTAAATCGTGCTTCAAGAGTACTGAAGGTTCTGAGTGGGGCTCATATGTGTTTGTGCACTGTAGATTTCTGGCAGGATAAACAGGGAAGAGTTCAGGCAGTGATTTCACGTCTCGTGTTCAGGCCAAAGATTCAAAGAGAATCATTTCAACGTAGTCGCCTGTTCTAAAAGAAACCATTTTGGTGCGTTTTTTCATATTGGCTCGAAACAAATGTGATTCCAATGACGACCTTTGAACAAGATAAGGAGTTTATTAAATTAAGAAATTCAAAGTGTAAATGAAAGACACAAATTTGATAAGAAGCAGATTTTCCTTGCGGCGGGGGGGGGGGGAGGAAATATGGATCACAAGGTTACATTAATAAAAAAATGGCGCGAATGTATTTAGTTCAAAAGAAGTAATTTAAGATCTAACATTGAGCGTAAAATGTACTTTATTCCATTAATATCCAATCGCTCTTTTTATTTTTTTTTAGAGTAGATGTACAAGGATAAGAATCTCCGATAATAAATAAAACAACGCTATACAACGAAAACCTTGTCAGAAAAACACACAGATAAATGCATCTACTTATAAAATTTGCTGCCTGTCGATCTGTTTTCCCTCAGCAAATCCATGATAATATTTAAAAAAAAAAAAACAGCATTATTTTTCATATTTTGGGGGTTTTTTTTCATTTAAATGTGGTTGTGTTGTGCCTTTAAACTACCGAAGAGGAAACTTGCTTTGTAAAGGGAGAAGGATCAGAAAGAGGAAGCTTTTGTTGAAATCTGAAGTTCCCATGGTTCTTTTTTTTTTTTTTGTTGTTGATATCAAAAAGTCGCTCGCTTTTAATCATGTTGCGGTCATCAATATGTCGAGGTTCATTTAGAAATACCATTTTTATTGAGTTTCGGGTGATGGCTGTCTCGACTTTCATAAGAAATATACCACACAGCTTTTTCTTCAATTATAATCAGATTTTATTTAACAGTTTCGTTAAACAGAACAAGAACATAGGAATGTAAGGCAAGTTTGTTCGACAGGCATGTATTAGATGAATGTAATTGAGTTGAGGTCTTTAGTCTCAGCTTTATTCCCGCCTCTCATCACCATGGACTAGAGACGAAAGGAAATGTCACGTCGGTCTATATTGGCTTCTCGACAGGAACTGTTTGACTTTAGCGCCAAGCTAAGTCTGGGTGGAAACAAGGGATGCTGAATATGCGCAGAAGTGTTCCAAAACACCCACAGACAGCTACGCAAGTCTGAACATAACAGCGCAAGCACCAAGCTGCACGATAGATTACATGTAAATACAAAGGAAACAGATTTCAATCATGTAACAACTACAAAAGTAACCAAACAAATTTTGATACAACAAAACTTTCAAAAATCCTAGCCTGAAGGCCAAGAAAGTGTTTTTAGTTAGTTTCACGTTCGACACAACAGCGACATGAGATGAAATTTTTTTTGTATTGTATCTTTGGCGATTCCATCTTTTAAAAAAGAGGTGGAGGGTGATAACGTATGTATGAACATGAAATTGCTTTAGTGTATTATTATATAGATTGGGACAGAGTTATCTCCCCTTGGATATACAGTTTCGCTTTCTAGCGCAAGAGTTTGTAATCTCGTTCTACCCACATGGAAAATTCAGAACAAAACTATTTCTGGCACGATTTTCAAGGCACACAGACGTTTGTAATTTTTATTTTTGTTATTGACATTTATCCTCCAATCAATGGAATTGTCTCAACTATCACCTATTTAACATGAGGTGATGCAAAATTTAGGGTCTTGACCCTAATCCCAGCATTCATTCGGACTTAGGGTTAGGGTTAATGAAAGATTTTCGTTCTCATCAAATAAATTTTGGAAATGGGTAAAATTTCTTCCCTTCTCTCGAAATATGCCCGAGCTTGGATTTACTGCCCCTATGGTTAGCCATTACTCCTATGATATCTGGTCTGTAAGTTAGGGATTTGAGTTTTCCATTTTTTTTTTTAAACGGATTTACGCCTAAATTACGAGAGTCTCTCATGGATATGAGTTCTCTGCTTTTTTGACTGAAATCATCATTTTTTTTTAATAAGAAAAGGCTGATTTCTGCCAATTGCTAGAGCCGTACATCCTTATTTTTTGTTGCTATTTAAAAAAAATTTTTTTTTTTTTTAAACTTAGTTCACTCCAAACAAGGCAAGTTACCACTGTAGACTTAAGGGGCTACTGAGAATTAAGGTGAAAGTTTAGGGGGTCGTCCTAAATTGGGAGCTGTGCAGTGAGATGTTTGTTAACATTAGTTTTACATTTTTGCATGTTGGTACAGTCAGGGAAGCAGGGAGGGAGTTCCAGAGGCCGACAGCACGAGGAAAGAAGTTATTGGAGTAGAAGGCTCTCCGGCATCTGGGGACCTCCATAGTGAATCGATGGGATTTAGGTGATTGTCAGATTAGTGAGAGTGTATTTACGTCGAGGGGTCACCAGAGCAGCAAGTTCATCGAAGCACATTCTATTGAAGTACTTGTAAAACAAGCACAAGGATGCAACATTGCGGTGATGGGACAAGGTTGGAGCTTGGTGGATAGTGAGGGACCTATTAGATTAGCGACTCTTTTTTGGACCTTGTCTAAAAGGGAGAGACTAGTGCACCAGATGACCCTATTCTACTACAGACTGGAGGTCACTTTCTAAGAATTCAGCCACTGCCTTGGATATGTGCGTGTCCGTTTTACCCACATGACAGGAGTAGAGCGTGGTGTCATCAGCAAATATACCAATCTCAGACACAATGTCATCAGAGATGTCATTTATGAAAATCAGGAACAATAAAGGTCCAAGGATCGATCTGGGGTACACCTGTATTTATGTCATGTTGTTTGGATGAATGGCCATCGAGGACAACCTGGATCTTTCTTTTGGATAGGAAGGATTAAATATTCGTCCAGTAATACCATATGAATTAATTTTTATGGAAAGACTTTTATGCCAGACCTTGTCAATGGCTTTGGATATATCAAGCGCCACCGCCCTAGCTTCACCTGCCTTGTTCATTGTATGGTATATGCATTCAGAGATAACCGTTATGATATCCGCAGTAGATCGTGCTTGCCTAAACCCATACTGATGGTCAGAAAGAAGTTTAGCATTAACAAGGTGCCGGACTATTGCTAGATTGATTAAGGATTCAAAGATTTTAGCGAAGAGCGGGAGTAGATTGATGGGGTGATAATTCTGAGAGTCAGTTCCATCTCCAGAATTCTTTTTGAAGGTGTCAAGGTTTTTTTATGATGTCCCGGACATGAGATGGAGTGATTGTCAGGTCATCAAGTGTGGCTTCAGTCCGCAATGGGAAATTTGTGAGAGTGGTTTGCGGAGTCCAAAGTGGAGTTTAAGGCGAAACGCTGGGTAAGTAGTTCAGCCTTGTCAGTTGCCGTTCCAAAATCAAATGAAAACATTAATTTTCTCATGCGCCTCTGTTGTATCAAAGAACCCGTTAAACACACACTAGATAATTTTTAATATATTAAAAATAGATTAAATGGCTGACTTGTGTATTTATTTACCAACGCGACACTTTGAAATTGAAAAGTAATTTTTACACCTTTAAATTGGCAGCAAGAAAATTTCTAGCTAAAATTGAAAGTTTAAACAAAAGTCAGGTATTATGGGTCATTTGTGCTCCTAAACCATAGAAAAACTTTTTTTTAGACTGCGTCACTATTGTACCATTGAACCGTAATCGTTTACTTCGTTTTTCAACACACAAAAGCATATTGTATGCGTGTCACTTCATACATAGAACTACGAAGAATAGCAAAATTACTAAGCTACAAGACAATATAAACAATTAATTAATTAGAGGAAGATAAGACAAAGACAAACCACCTGTCTGGTCAGTATTAACTAAATTGGTCGGCGGACATTTTAGGCGGCAGATGTTTTGGTCAGTGGATGATTTGGATGCAGATGAAGTTAAATTCATTATGAAATAATATACAGAGTTTCATTTAAAAGCATTCTCTTTAAAAGAATTGAAAGATGTAATTTTTCAATTCTATTTTTTTTTTCATTTTACTTGTGTTTGGCAATAGAAATGTCAAACATTAATTTTTACTCTGAAAAAAAAAATGAATATATTTTAAAAATCTATATGTTATTAAAAAGTTAGCGTGTTTTTAAAGTTTGTCTGTACACAAATAGGAACATGAGATTGGTTGACAAAAACAGGAATAGGCAGAGTACTCATTACTAAGGCAGTAGTTTTTATGATGCTAATACTCGAGTTTGAATCTCACATGAGTAAGTCTAAAGGATTTGTTTTTAACTGAATATATATTTTATAAATAAAGAAATTGACATAACATAAAAAAGCATTACATAAACTAAATGAGTTTTTTTTTAAAACAGATTTTTGATAATCTGCAAAAATGTAGACAGAAAGGATAAAAGGTATTCGGCATTTGGTTCAATGCAAATTATTTTTGCCTAAAAACATAATTTCTAATATTTGATATTAGAAATTGAAAACCAAAACAATGATGCAATTTTAAAATTAATAAAATTATTTATTTATTTATTTAGTGGGGGAGGAGGGGGGTAATACCAACAAAGTGAAGAAAAAGAAGGGAAAAAAAAGTCTTGCATTGAGAAGGATATATTTGTCGAAAGTCTTAGCCTAAAAAAAATGATTTTATTCATTTTAAAATTGCATCATTGTTTTGGTTTTCAATTTTTAATATAAAATATTCATACACACGGATGATGCTTCATAAGATGTGACCAATTTCTTTATAATTTCTGATGTTTTTTTGCCAATAAAAACAATACGTAAATACATTCATCGTAGTTACCAACTCTCTCATGCAAATACTAAGTAGCATTTTTTTTTTTTCCATAAAATTTCACAAATATTTTCTTCATACTAGCTATAAAATGGTAGAAACTAGGTAAAGATGGAAATTGACATACCCAGGTACTGTACCCCCCCCCCTCTCAAAGGGCGGGTATAAACTAGTCATGTTTAAAAATGTAAAAATTAAGCCTTTAAGAGTCTACATTAATTAAGCTAGTGTAATCTGTTATTTTAATTCGATTTTTATTTTATGTATTATTGACCAATAATATTGAAAAAAAATACCTGGCTAAAACATCTTAGATCCCCATATGTATAAGTATGAATAAGTGATTTGTAAAATTTACAAAATAAAAATCGATTAATAATTTTAAAAAATTAACTCCTATTTAAAAAAAATTTTTTTTAAATGGCATCCACCTCTGACTATAAGTTTCTTATCTATTTAAATGAATAAATGTGCAATTTTTTTATTTATTTATCACACCTATAATACCATCAAAACTACTCGCTGTTATTTAAATCAATAACACTAAGTCTTTTGAGATACTGTATATATAGTAGAGTGTAAAGACCCAAACACAGCTATTTGTATGCCTAATTTGCATAACTATTTTTTTAAACAGTTTATGATAAATTAATGTTTGGTGTAATTCATTTGTAATTTTATTGTCCTATTTTACTATGTATATGCAATAGCTTTGTCAATATTAACAGTAAATCGTTAAAGTGATTTAATAAAAAAATGATGAATTACTGAAACTTTTCTTACGATATTATGTTCATTAATTTTCAAGGGTGATAATTTGAATGAAAATTTTTTTTTTTAAATTACAATAGATTTATATTAAATATATGTTGCGAAAGTTGTACATTTAAAAAGAATACTAAGAGCCAGATTAATAGCTGCTGGATGGCGAATATTTTTTGGTTTGTATATATTACTAAAACTCTATGGATCTTGCTTGCTTGTTTGCCCTGTGCACGCTAGATGACGTCATCATTTTGAGATGTCATCCATTAAAACAGAGGTAGAGGGGTAACCGTGCACACTGGATGACATCATAAAATGATGATGTCATCCATCAAACCAAAGAGAGAGGGGAGGGAAGAGATCCTGCATGACGTTTTATCTAGATGACCCGTGATTGAAAGTATCACAGGTAGTCTATTAGATGAACTGTCTAGACCCCTGTGGATCTGTGGCGGCAAAAGTTTACCCTTTGGGGCACAAAATTAATAAAAACGGTAAATATATTTTGACCCGATAAAGTCATCTCTCTAAATTTGTTGAATTTGCCTTTTTGGTCCACCTCGAGCACATATCAGGCCAAATTTTCCCTCAATCAACCAATTGGAGCAAAATCCAGAACAGAACTAACAATAACATCTATATTACGCTCAGCTTCCCTCGCCCCTGTTGGTCTTGGGAGAGCTATATTCAATTCTAAACTCTCACACACACGGTCATATGCATATGCACTCTGACAATGACATGACACACACCAAATGCCTTATTCTTTCACACTGTCACACACAGATACACACTCACTAAAATAAATTCATTCATTTTAACACTGAAATTTTTACTCTGAAAACTGTACGTATCAAATGAACATTAACTCTTACAAATAACTTTCAATCAAATGTAATTTTTGTAATTGAGTCCAGAAGTTTTGATTACGACTTTTCTGACCTGTTGATCATTCACTTATTCAATTATTGATTCAGGCTTCTTCGTTATCTCAGCTAATGAAACCCCTTTTTTACATGGACTGTTAAACTATGAATAAACATTTTTTGTTTTCCTATCTATATAAACCTCCACTTTTAAATATATATAAAATATCTCTTGTGAACTTGTACTTTTGTACTCATTATTTTGTGTGCGTTTACCATATAACATTTCTCCTGCTCTGACACACTTGTGTATCCCCTAAAACTGTTTCCCTAAAATCGGCACTCCCAAAAGTGATCAACTAAATAATGGTTCCCTAAATAGGGTTTACTAAAGTTGTTAACTACTAAAAGTTTCGGTGAATCTTGTATTATTTAGATTATTTGGACTACTGATCTCATCTCGGATGTTGTTCTCACAACGTTTTGGCTGATGGAAACCTCTGATCTTCTTCAGGTGCCTCTTTTCAAAGGTCAGAGGTTACATTGTAGCAGCAAAGTTTACCCTTCGGTGCCCAAAATGAGAATGCTTAAAATCGTTTCTGCGCATATAGCTCGGCGCATACACTCGCCTGAATTAATAAAAAACAAAAAAAACATTTGAAGCCAATCAGATGCATTTCTCTGAATTTATTAAATTTGCTGTTTGGATCCACCCCAAGTGCATAAAAAGCCAGATTTTTCCCTCAAAGAGTTTGAGCCAAAATCCATGACAAATCTAACATCATTATTTCACTAACTTCCCTCAACCCCTTATCAGATGTTGGGAAAGCTAATAATGCATTTATCGACTCAAACACACACACACAATCATAAGCATACGCACTCTGACACTAACACACACTCGTAGAATACATTAACTCTTTCACCCTATCGTCTGCTAATTGAAAACAAATGTATAAACATTTTAATACTCCTAACATTTCTTACTGAACTTTCTACAATGAAAACAAATGAACATTGACTTTTATTAATAACTTTTAATCAAATGTAATTTTTGTAATTGAGTGAGGAAGTTTTGATTACAATTTTTCAGACCCGTGGATAATTCACGGCCCTTAAATTATCGACTCAGACTTCTTCGATATCTCAGCTAATGAATCCTTCTTGTTCTGCAAGGACTCTCAAAATATGAACAAACATTCTGTTTTCCTATCTATGTAAACTTCCATTTTAAGCATATGTAAAATAATCTTTTGTGAACATATTCTTTAGAACCCATTATTTTGTTTGTGTTTATCATATAACATTTTTCTCACTCTCTCACATTTGAGTATTATCTAAAACTGTTTTCCTTAAAAATGTATCGCTAAAATCGGCTCTCCCAAAACTAGAACCTCTAAAAAGGGTCCTCCACAACATCATCTGAAAAGTTGTGAGAATAGCATCCAAGATGAGAACAGTAGTTCGAATAATTCAAATAATATAAATTGTCAATCTTTATCTCAAAAATTCTGAAACAAAATATCTGTGGATTTTATTTCTATCTTGTTTTGTAGATGACGTCATAAAGCTACCATTTATCCTTTATTACATCATATATTTCTTTCTTAATAAGTATATCTCTGGCACATGCTAGGAAGTAAGTGTAGTATCTGTTCCGATGGATACTGCACCCCTATAGACGGATGTCGTCTTGTCCTTCGGGACTTGATTCCACCTGTCTGTGGGTTTGTCCTGTGCAGTTCTAGGAGGTCCACCCTCCCAGGCTTTGCCTCCCCTCTTTGGGGAGGAGTAAGTTTATTGCTTACTGCTTGAGGCGCCCCTACCGGGGAATGCCGACGGGGCTGCCCAGGCAATTTTTAAATGGCCAGTGCTCACCTCTCGAGCGCTGGCTTTTAACCCCACTTACTCGACCCAAGCTGTGGTCACATCTTACTTGTGGGAGTAAGATAAAACTGGCCTTGTGCCTAACTCCTGCAGAGGAGTAAATAAATATATCAAATGATGATTGCCACTTCTTTATAGAAGAAGGCCATCCTTACAAAGATTCAAATCTTCGATTGTGGTTGCACATATTGTTCAGCAGGCTCGGTTTATTTTTACAGCTCTTCGTTGCCGTGTGTCTTGTCTGTACATGTAGATGACCGTGCTCTGCATTTGTATGACACGCAGAGCACGCTCTCCTTCTACAAAGTCTGGTTTTAGTGATAAGCCGAAGCAAGATAACTGAAAGACGATGTAGAGCGCAGGTTTTCCGTCTCCTAGATGGATGATCTAACAAAATCTATTTAAAAAAATTTTTTTTTTTTTTAATAATAATCAGGGTTCCATTCCTTCGAAAAGTCAGACGATAATAAATATTTACTGAACATTTATCACAAATTAATACGGCTGAAACAAACGCGCTTCCAATACAAAATAATTGTTTGTTTTGGTTGTTCTTCCCTTTCTTTCTTTTTTTATAATCAGGGTTCCATCTCTTCGGAGAGTCAAACAATAATGAATTATGGAACCCTGATTATTATTTAAAAAAAAAAAAAAGAAGAAAAAAAAGCGAAGCACAATTTTTCTTTTTTATATACATCAAATACTGACATGGGTTGAGAGGATCTCATATGATATATCACAATGTAAACCTATATCTATACACAGCCAGTTATTTATATGTTGCTCTAAGTAGAACCAAATGCAAAGAGAATGTTAAAGTATTTGTCTTGACTTATATGCATACTCCAGAAACTTTGCCACATGCTTGAAAACAAAATTCCGCCGATTATCACGGTCTTGGGCCAGACTTTCAGCTGTCATGAGTGACATGTTAGTCTCAACCCTTATCTGGTCATCCTCTGGATCTTTCTTCAATGAAATCTTCATGATATTATTCCTTTACATAGCTGGAGTCTGATAGCTGAGAAACATGTCCAAACCACATTAATCTGTTTTTTTTTTTAATAACGTTGTTGATGGATTTGTTAATCCTCTTTCTGATATCTGCATTTCTTAGTCTATCTCGCAAAGTTAGTGAGGATAGTTCTTAAACATTTAATTTCAAAGACATTGAGCTTCCTCTCATTCTCTGCCAATATAATCCATGTTTAATTTGCATATGCACCAATAAGAAACTATCAATGCATTGTAAAGTCTTCAGAGTCATTGATATGTCCTTTCTACTCCATATTTTCTTTTAGACGTTCAAATGCGGAAGTTTCTATTTCTTTTCTTCTGCTAATGTCAGATGAGGATCCTGGAAGACCGATCTCAAGTATTTTTAAATACTGGTCAGACTGATGAAGTTTTCCAAAGTGTTGGCAAGCATTTCTCCTTTAAGCAACGTTTGAACATCTTTGTAAGAATGGAAGCTAGTTCCGGTTGCAGCTTTTTAAGCACTTTGATTGGAATGTTGTCAGGGCCTGTTAGTTTGCTGGCATCAAGGTTCTTGATAAGTTTGGCAACATTCCGGACAGATATATAGATGTTGCTCAGGGTATCTTCAGTCTTAGGGGAAATTCAGGAGGAAGGCGGCCCTGATCGCAAAGGGCGGAGTTTGATGCAAAGTTCTTTGCAAAAAGTTTGGCTTTGTCATATGCTGAGGAAATCGCCTCAGGACCGTTGATGATGGTTGGGATAGAGGTCACGCATCTGTTCAGGACCCTTTTTGTTATTCACCAAAACTCGTGGGAACCAAGCCTCTCTCTCTGCTCAGGTACCTTACACTTAACGGATTAGGCATATGACTCTCGTATTTTCTATAAGGTGTTGCTGGCAGTCTTAAAGGCAGCTTTAGTTTCAGAACATCTATTTCGTTGAAAGCAATTGAAATGATGGTTTCTGTGTTCAGTAGCGGCGGCGGCACATTCTGGGGTGTACCACTGCTGGCCTGTTGTTTTTTGTTGAAATTTATTGGAGGGTATGAAGCTCTCTATACCAATGGTTAACCAATCAGTTAAGCCGGATGCAATAGAGGACACATCCTTTTCAAACATAAAATGCAGGGGTATTTATGATATATGCGATCTAAAGCTGTCTCAGTCAGGTATTGAGTATCGATAGACTGTACGATGGAGAGGGACATTAGAGGTCTTGTTGCACTTTGTTTTGATCTTAATTGAGACAACTGAGTGATCGGAAGATCCCAACAGAGACAGAACGGTGGATGAGCATAGTTGAGGACAAGTTGTCAGGAAAAGATCAAGAAGACTTGCAAATTGACCGTTAGCATCGGGTACGCGAGTGGGTTTGTGAAAAATCTGAGTTAGATCATAGGCAGAAATGAAGAAAGGAAAAAAATCATAACAAGACCTCCTGTTGCATAGCCCCCGCTTGGGCCACGGCAATTCTCGTTTTGTATACTCGTCCCGGAACGGGCCGTGGCAGTCCTCGTTTAATCGCTTGTCATTTTTAACACCATAAATCATATAGTTTGCATACCTTTAAATTTCTCGCACCTTCAATCTTTCCTTTCCTCGTCACGTGGAGGGCTGTGTCGTCCAGTGGGTGTCTTCTTTCTTCTCTTCGGTACTGCCGTGAACATCGCTGCTACAACAAAAAGCTTCATGACCGATTCAGAAGACAAACAATCTTTTAAACTTTCAATTCTTTTTATTACAGGTGTTAGTTATCTATCGGCTTGGAGATATTCACCAACGTAGAGAGAGAGAGAGAGAGAGAGAGAGAGCAAATTACTGTTTTCGTAATTACTTATCAAGTAAGTCCTTAACCATTCGTGGAGGGGGAAACAGAGATCTTTCGCCTGTATTTTCTTAGGGAAATAATTCCCCTATGTATGTTGCAGACTACATGGTAAAAATCACGTCTGATAGGTTCGCCTCCAAAACCCAGACTGGAACAAACTCTGCTTCCCACGCAAAAGCCCGTGACGTCACCCTTGATCTGAGGTCTCGTCATGCGGTGACCCTGTCACATTTGTGAGCTCCGACTGTGAGAACAGCCCTATTCTGCACTCGACTGCACAGGTCCACCCGCACTAAATGGCGCAAGCTAAACAAAACGATTTCCAACAGATGCGTCCGCTCCCACAGGGCCATTATCCAACACTCCCTTCATCATCAGTCTTGTTTGAGTGAACTAGCCATTCAACATTGTGAATATTGAAATCTCCACAAACGTGAATGTTGGTAGAGGAATGAGCAGATAGGATATAGTCAATTTTCGCCAGATAAACTCTCAAATATGAATGCGGTGCTATGAGTACGTACTATTCGGAAGCACATATAGGGCAATTTAGGTTCTTTTTGGAGATGTCCCTACCACATAGAAAGCTATCCTTAATGTAGGCACATATTCCACGTCCATGATTATCTTGAGGGCCAGGTTCTTCTCTGTCTATAGTTATTACTTTGCCCCACAGGGGTAGATGGTTTTTCTCTTCCCTTCATATCTGGTTCATACTTGACTTTTCAATATCTCCACATATTACGACTTTCCGATGTTCTTCTAGCCTTACTTTTAGTGGACGGCATGTCTCCCCTTTGTATATTTTTACTTTTGGTAAACAAGATGTTGCTTTTATTTCACCAGAGAGGATCAAACGTTGGTCAGTTAAAGCACACAGGAAGCATTCTAATTAGTCCAGAAATTGCGATTAATTGTGTTTTCCTTGTTTGTCCTTTGATTCCAGCAGACATCTTTGCAAAAAATGATTTTACATATATATTTCCCATTTCTACTTTGTGAGCGTTGTTTTATTATTATTATTATCATTATTATCATTATTATTTTAATTTTTTTGTCTTCTTGTCTCATGCTGAGGTATAACATTTTGTGAATGACTTTCAACTTCTGTCTGTTGCCATTTCGCTTATGCCGCCCGCTAGGATCAGGTCGTCATCGACTGATCCCCTCCATGTCTGAAGAAGTCACATGGTTTTGGATCGTCAACATCTATGTGGGACTGTTTCGGATGACTGACGGCAGATAACGTGGCCGTATCAGTGCAATGTAATTTCTCATAGAAGCCTTTACAGTAAGACCGGCAATTTTCTCAATCCGATGCACGTACCGTGTCTTGCAGCCGTACAAAAGTACAGGTCGAACATGCATGTTGTGTGCTGCCATTCTTGCACATATGATGGGATCCCTGCGTTTTGTAAAATTGTCGATAGCTGCTTGAAGACTTTCCATGTGGCAGATATATGTCGTCTTATAGTCATGTAAGGTCGCCCGCTGGAATACAATTGTGTTGCCAACGTAGGTGACTTTATTGATTCTTTGGACACTTGCAATAACTTCTGTTTCCATGGAAGTTAGTGGTGTAACATACCAATAATCTATTTTGTTTGCCTCTGTCTTAAGAAAATACCAAAGTGTGTGTATAGAATGAGGTGATAAGAAACAAACTATGTATAAATCATTAACATTAAAACATACTTAAAGTATTCAGGTTTCCAATATTTTGCCCCCGTGACGGGTCTTTTTCAAGTAATGAATTTTGTTAAGTTGAAGCTTCTACTAGCTCGCCCATTCTCTTTATACTTAGACCAACTGCAACTTAAGAACATTTATTTCATGAAAAAGACCAATAATGAGATCGAAATATTGGAATAAGTGAATACTTTAAATATGTTTTTGTGTTAATCATTTTTATATAGTTTTGTTCCGTGCTTATAATCTCATTACATACACACACTAACTCATTTCTATTTTTTTTTTTTATATTTCAGGTTTAGTTAATTCTTACTTGCGTAGTTAGTCACAAGGTCAATTTAAATTGGACTTTGACATGTGATAAGTTAGTAAGTAAGTAAAAAAAAAAAAAAAGTGAAGTGGTCGACCATAGTGTGACTCCCACCTGTGTTTGGAACAAGATATTATACTTTGTCTCGTCTTGGTGTGATTGCAAGAGTTAAATGTGGATCGACTAAGTTCAGGGAACTTCTGCCATTACTAACCAGCAGAGTGTTACCATTGTTGACCAGGACAAGAGTCTACCGGGCATGTGTTTGCAATGTGATGATGTATGGAAGTGAAACCTGACATAATGAAGGTTGAAAATATGTTTCAATAAGTGAAATTATATGAGAATGATATGATGGATATGCAGTGTGATTCTTAAAGACAGGCTTAGATCTGATGACCTCATAGGAAAATTAAATCTGGACAGTATAGGGATATGTGTGCAGAAGAAGAGACTTTATTTGGTCACATTGAAAGAATGGACGAGAGTCCTTGTGTTAGTAGATGTAGAACAGTTGAGGTAGCAAGGGCAGTTGGCAGGGAAAGACGAAGGGAAACATGGATAAACTACACAAACGTTTTGTGCTTCATTCCATCAAAGGAATTTTCCAAGTTAACTGTTAGCCTGAAGAATTCCTCTGATCGAATGAAACACAAACGTTCCTGTGTAGCTCGCTTGTAATAAGTATATTTCTATATTACTACTAAGCTCTATTCATGTATTAATCACTGTTGAAATAAATACTGAAACAAAAAATATGTAAGTAATATATTATCCTATAATACATGTGTATATATATATATATATATATATATATATATATATATATATGAAACAGTAATATATATCTATATATATAAAGTTAGGTATGTGTATAGATTTATATATATATATATACTAGCTGGCTTTGCCAGCTCGTTATCGCTTCGCAGAGTTCACTATTTGAAATACTTGAAACCAAAATTTTAAATAATGAACACTTCATCCATAAGTTTCTTGTAAACACAAGACTAAAACATGCTGCGGCAAAGAAGGTGGGCTCCCTCTGCCGTGCTAGAAAACTACTCACACCTGACATTATCCTGTATCTCTACAAAGCCACCATCCGCCCATGCATGGAGTATTGTTGCCACATCTGGGCTAGTGCATCATCTACTAGTCTCTCTCTCTTAGACAAGGTCCAAAAAAGAGTCGCCAACTTAATAGGTCCCTCACTGTCAACCAAACTCCAGCCCCTGTCCCATCGCCGCAATGTAGCATCCTTGTACTTGTTTTACAAATACTTCAATGGATTATGCTCCGATGAACTGGATACTCTGGTGCCCCCTCGACGTAAATTCACTAGACCAACTTGACAATCAGCTAAATCCCATCCATTCACTGTGGAGGTCCCCAGATGCCGGAGAGCTTTCTACTCTATTAGCTTCTTTCCTCGTGCTGCTGGCTTCTGGAACTCCCTCCCTGGCCCCTGTTTCCCCGACGGTACTACCATGCAGAAATTTAAAACTAATGTAAACAGACATCTCGCTGCACAGCTCCCAATTCAGGTTGACCCCCCCCCCCCCCCCCCCAAACCCTCTCCCATTTTTCTCAGTAGCCCCTTACATCTACAGTGGCGGCTTGCCTTGTTTTGGGTGAACTATGTTAAAAAAAAAATTATTCATATAAATAGATGAACATAAGCATTTTGGTAATTCTGAGAGCAAGCAGATAAGCAAACCAGCCAACGAGTAAGCCATCCTCTCCCTTCCTTTTCTCTTCTTGCTTATGCTTCATGGCGATCGATGTTAGTTTGATTTAAGAAAAGTTTTTCTAATTTATCCATTTTTTTATTTTTATTAAATCACTTTTATTAATTACTGTTACTATTGAGAAAACTATTCAATATATAAAAGAAAATAGGACAATCAAATTAAAACCGAATAACACAAAACATTAATTTATTATAAACTGTTTAAAAAAATATTTATGCAAATGAGGTAAACAAATATGTGTGTGTGGTCTTTTGCTTTTTACTATATATACAGTATTTTAAAAGAGTATTAAAGTGTAGTATCTGTTCCGATGGATACTGCACGCCTGTCCTGTGCAGTTCTAGGAGGTCCACCCTCCCAAGCTTCGCCTCCCCTCTTTGGGGAGGAGTAAGTTTATTGCTTACTGTCTGAGGTGCCCCTACCGGGGAATGCCGACGGGGCTGCCCAGGCAATTTTTAAATGGCCAGAGTGCTCACCTCTCGAGCGCTGGCTTTTAACCCCACTTGCTCGACCCGATCTTGGGTCACATCTTACTTGTGGGAGTAAGATAAAACTGGCCTTGTGCCTAACTCCTAGCGAGGAGTAAATAAATATTATGTATTATTGATCGGCCTTTGTTCCGATGGATACTACACTCCATAAACAGGTATCGTCTTGGCCTTCGGGAGCTTTATTTATGCCGGTCTATGGGTCTGTCATGTGCAGTTCTAGGAGGTCCACCCTTCCAGGCTTTGCCTCCCCTCTTTGGGGAGGAGTAAGTTTATTGCTTACTGCCGGAGAATGCTGATGGGGCTGCCCAGGCAATTTTTAATGGCCAGAGTGCTCACCTTCTCTGGCGCTGGATTTTCAAGTCCCACTTTCCGGACCTGACCTTGGGTCACATCTTACCTTGTGGGAGTAAAATACAACTGGTCTTGTGCCTAACCTCCTGGGGAGGTAAATAAAATTATGTATTATTGATTTAAATTAGAGTAACCTGTTTTGATGGTAATATAGTTGTGATAAATGAAAAAAAATTTGCATTTATTCATTTAGATATATTTCTATGTATAGGATTCACTCCTAAACTAATGGGCCAAATATGAATTTATATTATAAGCAATACAATGAATGGGCAATTTTAAAAGTCAATTACTAAAAGCTGTCAAACACATGCCAGAATGTAAAACAAACGTTAAATCGAATACAATGATGATTAATATAGAGATTTATAGCGTTTTGATTTTTAAGAGGATGACCATGTTCTTTTTCTTTTTGTTTTGTTTTTTCAAGACTCTGAATTCAGATTTCTTTTTCTTTTTTCTTTTTTTTTTTTAATGAATAAAATCTAAAAAAATTATTTTTCATCCTCAATTATTTTCTTTTTGCTTAGTTTTTTCAAGACTCCGAATTCAGATTTCTTTTTTTTTTCTTTTTTTTTTAATGATTAAATTAAAAAAAAATTATTTTTCATCCTCAATTATTTTCTTTTTGCTTTTTATTCAGTTTTTTAGTCATTTGTTTTCTACTTTCTGACTTCTAAAGAAATAGATTTTCTTTGACTACACAGTCCCGTTTCTAACATCAATATCGATTGCTGCTATCAACCTGGTGAACCAGCTGAAATGGATATACCACCCTTTAGAGGATGTTGTCGATGCTGTCAGGAAATTAAATTGTTGGAAAATTCTAGGCCTCGATAGGCTGTGGAAATTTTGAAATCTGACGAAGGAAAAAATGTTTAACATATTACGTGATTTAATAGTGCACTTCCGTTTTTTTGAAACTGGGTCGGATTGATATCAGTTTGGTCTCGATTTATAAATCGGGAGGAATTTCCCTTCTCTCGTTTTGTTGGAAACGTCCTTGCATGTATTCTAGTCGACTGATTTACCATTTTGGAATCTCAGTGCAGTTTTCATAATAACCGTGGTGTAATGTATTTTACTTTGAGGAGACCACATGCAAAAGTCTGCAAAGTTCCTGAAATGGTTAGGTGTGACATTGCTACTGATTGTCATGTGTCACGGAGCCAATATCTTCGTTGAGAATGCCATCTTACATAAGACTGAAAAGAAACACTTGTTTTTCGGTTGCAGGATTCTCCAAGCTTTTTCTGAAGCATCTTTTTCCGCAGGGTTGTTCACAAATGAAGATTCGGCGACACAAAAATAATTTTGCATTGCTTACTTCTATTACTGTTATATGTCGACATTACCTTCCTTACTCTGACACTTGTTTCTTTATGTACTGTGGGTGCCCCACAGACCACACCAGAGAGCAAGCGCACAGGACGTTTTTTATTTTGTACTGATAGGTCACCACTTATCAAGGCCCCGGGGGTGAAGGGGGAACTCAAGGATAAGTGTTAAAAGGATTGTTGGTTGGATGATGATCACTGTTACAAGAGGATTGGAAATAATGGATTGAATGGGCAGAAGATTACTTAAGAGGAATTGATTTTCCAAGAGGACGGCTCGACAAGTATTTGTTTACATTAGACTTGAAGACCACCATGCTGCAGTTGGTTTGGAAACACTCGTGGTATCTGGTTCTACAGATGGGATGTTCTAAGAAAGAAATTTTGTTCATGGAAGTTCCGTTTGGTTTTTGGTATAGAGAGAAAGGAAAGTTCTTTGTGTTGAATGTTTTACGGGGGGGGGGGGGGGGGCTCAGTCGAGAACCTACTATGAACATAACGATACAGTAGAGGGAGGCTAGCAACATCTCTTCTGTGTGAAAGAGGTTGCAGAGAAGAGAAGAGATCACACACACACCAAATTGCGAGGTCGATGTCAAGACAAGAGTGTCTTTGCGACTTGGTAACTATCTTTGCTCTGTTTCTTTTTTTGTTTTTTTATTGCTGACAGCATCTTTCAAAATTATTTGTTTTCACGCATTCTTCTCCAAACAACAAATGATTATTTTTTTCTATTCAACTCCTACTTATGATCTCTCATCATCATCATAGCTATTACGAATCATGATGATGATCATAATAATAATAATAATTAGTATCATTATTATTTTCTCTAACTCCCGAGGGCTAATCTCGTCACAGTGGCACCAAAAGCATTATTTTCACTGCAAGGCAACTGTAGAAGTAACCCCAGCTCTCATCATCATAGTAGCTATTACGAATTATTATTATAATAGGTATCACAAACCAGCCAATTTAGTGTGCAAAAATGGGTAAATGCTGTGAAATTCCCTTCAAGTTCAACTTGTGATAACTCATTTATTAGAGGGGTGGGAGGTATTTTGATAAAATTTGAATGTAAACAAAATTTAATCTTTTCTTTTTACAAATGTACACTTTCTGTGTCATTCATAGTCTTTTTTTTCCAGATTAAGTTAGGTTACTATTTTCAGTGATGGGCGATTTATTTTTTAATGTTTTTTTACAACTTACTGTGAACGATATTGTGTCTATACATATAAAAACAGTTCCATCTTAAAAAACAGTGTCACTCGTCAATATGGTGGACTTTATAAAGGGTTTTAAGTTGTCTTTTACAAACAAAATCCAAGTTGAAAACTTCAGCAAATGAATATTTTGCCCTATTATCAAATTGTTTCCGTCTGTTTTTAAATGGTCCAAATCTAATTTTTTTTTATTGAGTTTAACTTGATCTCTCTTGTACTATGAATCATATTAAGAAGATTCAATGTGTTAGCTGCTGAACTGAATCTTATATGAATAGTTAAAGTTGCACTCCCGTAGCATTTTTATGTTGTTTTTTTTTTTCGAGAGGTAATGGGATTTTGCCCAATGTTTAAGCTGGCTTGATTTAATAATTATTGCTTCCATTATTTTTCACTTGTTCAAAGCCTGCATGTTTAGTTATACACTGCAAAATTTGGTTTCTGAACCAACAGTAGACAAGACGGCAAAAATTCTAATTTCCAACAAACTTTGAATGGTCATAATTCGATGACTAATTGAGCTACCAAAATAAATTTTGTATCATTGCTTATGTCTTGCGAAGATCTATGTGGTCACATTAAAAGTTCTAGATATAATGAAAATAAAATTTTGGTTTGGGATACCTAATGTAAATAATAATTCCTCATTCGAAAAATGCTTATTTCATGTTTATGCATAGGTCTGCACCGCAATGGGGGAGAACGTCCCGGTTTATTTTAAGGAGAGCGTCAGCAAGTACCATATTCCGCTTAACCACCTGGATTTCAGTTACATCAAGAACTGTAAGGATGTCAAGGAATTGGAAAAGATTTACAAGCTTTTGAAGTACGTACTACATTTTTTCAACCAATTCTTCTGTTCTCTACAGCAGCTTGCCAGGGTCAGGGCTATAAGGTAGAAAAAAAATTTAAAAGGGATATTATAGTTCATGCCATTCTATAATACAGGCCACTTCATGGTGCAGCTGAGGAGCACAACTAAAGAACTATTGACCAATGTTTGATTTTCAGAGATATCATCATCATCATCATATATGGTTTAACGTCCATTTTACATACTGGCATGTGTTGGACGACTTTTAGAAATTAACTTACAAACTAACCTATCTGTAGCCAGGTCTTTACACCTCTTTCTCTCAATCCATCCTTATCACTTCCTTCCATGTTTTCCTTGGACTACCCCTGTTACCTCAACTGTTCTACATCTACTAACTAAAGAACTCTGATCCATTCTTTTAAGGAAATTTAGTTAACTATATTTGAAAAAAAAAAATACTTCAAATAAGATTTAAACTTCTAGCTGAGGGTAAGATGTGTTGAAAGATAAATAAATGAAAATACATATTTTTGTTATGGAAACTGATAAATATTAAAGAAAACAAAATGGTAATTAAGATGTCTGGCAAAAGATATGATCCATATGTATTTTTATTTATTTATCTTTATACACATCCTATCCTCAAGTAGGGGTTTTCAAATATAGTTCATTTAATTTCCTAGAAAAATCTCTGAAAATCAAACCCTTGTCAATAGACCTCCAACCGTGCTTCTCAGCTGTGCATAGAAGTGGCCTGTAGTATAGAACGTGATGTCATAGTCTAAAATTCACTGATTTTGAAAAATAATCGCTAATTATCTTATTTTAATTATCTTTCTTCCAATATTTAAGTTTAAAATGCTTTAAGAAAGAACTGATGTTTATTCATTATAACTAAGAGTACGTTAAGTCTTGCCTCCCCTTCCCTCTGTCTGTCTCTCTCTCTCTAAAAGCAGAGGGAAAAGTTGCTGAGACTTAGTGTAATTTCACTATAATTTTTATTTAGAGCTAGTTATACCTATCCGACGTTGCCCGGGAATCATTAATATCAGTATAGTTTAAATTTTTGAATTAAAAAAAAAAAAAAAAAAAGAAGCTCAAAATATAAGTGGAGATAACTCATGTTTTTACCTTCACATGAAAATCGAAGTTATGTCCCTTACATATTTAGCTTTTTAAGTCATTATTTAAAATTGTCTCTATCATAATAATCTTCCTTGCTGGATTAATTATTTTTGAAAAGGAACTCAAGCGAATTACATTTTTTTTAGTGTAAAGAACATTGTTAAAAGATAAAAGGGAAAATATCACTAGTCAGAATCAAATATCAATTTGTTAGATCTATTGCTATTTAGGTCAAACATGGAAAATTCGATCGACATCAATTTATATTTAGTATTCCGGTTAATTTATCGTTTCACAGCCAAAATAGCTGACAATGATTCGGCTGCAATTTTTCTGATTTTTTTCTGACCTCACAAATGAGTAAGTAAACCCAAATAAATTGTTTTGGACTAATTTGCCAACTGTGCTTCCTTTTTAAATAATTCAAAGTAAATTTGAAATTAGTCCAAAAGAAGTTATTTGGGTTTACTTACTCATTTTTGATGTCGAAAAAATGCAGACGATTCATTGTCTGCCATTTTGGCTGTGAAACAACGAATTAACCAGTATTCCCTCTCTATATTTTTGGAGGGCTTTTCCTTTGTTTATCAATTCCTCAATTATTAGCTGACATGTGAAAATCGGTCAACTGCTTTTATTCCTTCATAGTTTTTTATTTCATATTTGCTGTTTGGCAAAATTGAATTTATTATGAATAAACATGGGTTCTTAATGGTGTTAAAAAAAACTTTGTACAACACATAAAAATCTTTAAGGCCATTGATGTCTTTGGTACTCTTATAGCTGACGCATCATGTTTCCGTGACTTTGCGTCGTCATCGTTTGGGCAAGTCTAGGAATTGCCCGAGAGTCGGCGAAACTATTAACCAAGAAGTCGATAACTTTTAAAAGAATTAATCGCGTTTAATAAAAAAAAAAATGAATTTCTATAATTTCTGTCAGCTCGTTGAATCTCCCGAAGGACTAATTGAGTTTTTTGAAAAAAATTTAAAAAAAAAAAAAAAAGTAAAAAATTTTTTTAAATCCAACAAAATCATCATTTGAAACTTTCCGGTGCACAAACAAAAAAACATTTTATTTAAAAAAACATTTGATTAACAATGGTTTCTTTTGACAAAAACCAAACAAACAAAAATAAACATCTAATTAATAACAGTTCTTTAGCTATGGTTTGTTCGTTCTTTATTTTTATATATGTATTTTAGTTTGATTTTCTTCGTCTGAATTTATCAGCTGCCAGTCTTCAATTTAGCGTTTTGCAGTTTTCACCTCGTCAACTCTCGGGCGCTTACGTAACCTGCATTGACGGCGCAAAGTTATGGCGCCATGGTGCGTCATCTATAAGAGTACCATTTCTTTAATTCTTTTTAACTCAATATTGCACATTAACTCTTTTAATCTAATTACTTTCTATAAATATTTATTCATCATTATTTTCTTCTGCGTTTATCCTGCACAGCGGAGATTACACTGGATTTCTCTCCATAATACATGATCGAAGGCTTGGTCAGGGTGAGGTCCAGCTGTCTTGACATATTGGTGTTGGGTATCCAACCACCTTTGTTTCGGCCATTCTAGGGGGCCTTCATCTTGACTCCTTATTTTGTGACAATGTTATCGTTTATACGCAATACATACGCAGATTGTCTGAGATTGGTGTAATGTCGTAATAGTGGTGAATATCAAAATTTTAGACATGGTTGTGTCTGGTCAGACCTGACGTCATACGCAACATCTTCGTCTCCGTGACCGATAGATAATCTTCTTTCTGCTTCTTTCAGCAATGACCAGCAATTGGAGCTGTACAAAACAACAGGTCGTACTACAGTCTGGTAGTCTTGGAGTTGATCACTGATCTATAGATCTAGTAGCAGTACACCATTTGAGCCATGCAATATTGATTCCGGTTGTGATTTTTGTATCAATATTGAATATTAACTACTTCACTCTAATTATCCTCTCCCTATATTCAATATTAATTAACTCTGTTAATTTAATAAAAGTGGGTTAAATCAGTAATAGTATTGATGTAATAATTTTGTAGTAAATTGATTATGATATCAGACTAAATTAAGGTAGACCTGTAATAACATTGGGTTAAACAAAGGTAAATCCGGTAATAACAGTTTAAAATCAGTTTAAAATTTGATAATAATGTTTAGATAAATCCATTGAGTAATTTATAATATAAATTTAAATCATTCTTTTACATTTGATTTTGAGTTTCAAATGAATTTTAAGTGAAAGGAAAACTCTTTAATTTGATTAGCCTTAGACAATTCATTAAGATCAGATAAGTCTCTGATTTTGGGTTGATTTTTTTTCAGTCGGAGTGTATACATCTTTTGGTTAAAAAAACAAATTTCTTTCACTTTCGTTGCTCATCCCTAATTTAAATAAAGCGATTGAAATTTAGTTTTAAAAAAAATACTAATAAAAAAATTACTAATGCTTGCTTTAATGGAACATTAACTTTTTGTTTTAGCTTATCTTTTTTCATTTCTTTTTTTAAAAAGTTTCATTCCTTAGTTTAAAATCTTTTTTCATTCCTTTTTTATCTTTCATTAATTTTTATTAAATTTTTTTTTTCATTCTGTTTTAAAAATCTTTTACATTCGTTTAATAAAAATTTGCATTCTTAATCTTTTTACATTCTTTTTTAAATCTTTTTTTCATTCCTTTTTTTAATTAGTGTTTCATTCCTTTTTTAAATCTTTTTTTCATTTTTTTTTTCAATTAGTTTTTCATTCTTTTTTTTAATTAGTTTTTGATTCCTTTTCTTTAATTATTTTTTCATTCCTTTTTTAAAATTATTTTTTCATTCCTTTTTTAAAATTATTTTTTCGTTCCTTTTTTCATTCCTTTTTTCATTCCTATTTCAATCTTTCATTCCTTTTTATTAAATCTTTTTTCATTCCTTTTTTTAAATCGTTTTTTTTTTCTTATCTCCTTCGTAGATCCGGGGAAGAGGGAACTTATGTTGAGTTGGAAAAGTGTTGTGAAGAAAAACTCAAGAAATTACACCCAAACAGGTATCACCTATGATTCATATTTTAAGTAATATATGTTTGGAAAGTCACTATGCATTTATATTTTTTTTATTAGCATACATTGTATAACGGAACGTTGTTGTTCCTGTCTCCTCAGCTAAAACTCAGAAACTACCAAAGATACATTTACAAACCACACATATTCTAGTTTAGTATGATATCAAGAAGATTATGGTAAAATAAATTGTTACTTTAATTCATTGGAGGACCTTTTAAAACACGTCTAATCAGCACCATCATCAGAATTCAAAGAAAGAGATCAGACTAGCTTATTCTGCCACGTCGATTTACCGTTCACATCGTCATTTCTACCACTCCTTCAAATCCATGAATTAATCTCTTTCATAAATCAATGTATCAATCCATAAAATCCATGTAATCAATCCATGTAGATACATCCTTCTTAAAATCCTTGCATAAATCCACGTATCTATCTCGTTAAAATCTATGTACGGATACATTTATCTAATTCCTTAAAATAATGTATCAATCTCCCCAAAATTCATGTATAAATCCATGTATCGATCTCTTTCTTAAAATCCATGTATCGATCTCCTTAAAATCCATGTATCGATCTCCTTCTTAAAATCCATGTATCAATCTCCTTCTTAAAATCGATGTATCGATCTCCTTCTTAAAATCCATGTATCGATCTCCTTCTTAAAATCCATGTATCGATCTCCTTCTTAAAATCCATGTATCGATCTCTTTCTTAAAATCCATGTATCGATCTCTTTCTTAAAATCAATGTATCGATCTCCTTCTTAAAATCCATGTATCGATCTCCTTCTTAAAATGCATGTATCGATCTCCTTCTTAAAATGCATGTATCGATCTCCTTCTTAAAATCCATGTATCGATCTCTTTCTTACAATCCATGTATCGATCTCTTTCTTACAATCCATGTATCGATCTCTTTCTTACAATCCATGTATCGATCTCTTTCTTACAATCCATGTATCGATCTCTTTCTTACAATCCATGTATCGATCTCTTTCTTACAATCCATGTATCGATCTCTTTCTTACAATCCATGTATCGATCTCTTTCTTACAATCCATGTATCGATCTCTTTCTTAAAATCCATGTATCGGTCTCTTTCTTAAAATCCATGTATCGGTCTCTTTCTTAAAATACATGTATCGATCTCTTTCTTAAAATCCATGTAACGATCTCTTTCTTAAAATCCATGTAACGATTTCCTTCTTAAAATACATGTATCGATCTCCTTCTTAAAATACATGTATCGATCTCCTTCTTAAAATACATGTATCGATCTCCTTCTTAAAATACATGTATCGATCTCCTTCTTAAAATACATGTATCGATCTCCTTCTTAAAATACATGTATCGATCTCCTTCTTAAAATACATGTATCGATCTCTTTTTTACAATCCATGTATCGGTCTCTTTCTTAAAATCCATGTATCGGTCTCTTTCTTAAAATCCATGTATCGGTCTCTTTCTTAAAATCCATGTATCGGTCTCTTTCTTAAAATCCATGTATCGGTCTCTTTCTTAAAATCCATGTATCGATCTCTTTCTTAAAATCCATGTATCGATCTCTTTCTTAAAATCCATGTATCGATCTCTTTCTTAAAATCCATGTATCGATCTCTTTCTTAAAATCCATGTATCGATCTCTTTCTTAAAATCCATGTATCGATCTCTTTCTTAAAATCCATGTATCGATCGTCTTCTTAAAATCCATGTATCAATCTCGTTCTTAAAATCCACGTATCTCTCGTTAAAATCTATATACGGATCCATTTATCTAATTCCTTAAAATAATGTATCAATCTATCCAAAATTTATGTATAAATCAATGTATCGATCTCTTTCTTAAAATCCATGTACTGATCCCGTTCTTAAAATCCATATATCAATCCCGTTCTTAAAATCCATGTATCAATCCCGTTCTTAAAATCCATGTACTAATCCTGTTCTTAAAATCCATGTATCAATCCTGTTCTTAAAATCCATGTATCAATCCCGTTCTTAAAATATATGTATCAATCTTGTTCTTAAAATCGGTGTATCAATTTCCATCTTAAAATACATGTATCAATCTATGTATCTACCGGCTTAAAATCTATGTATCAATCTCTTTCTAAAAATTGATGTATGAATGCATGTATGTACTTTCTTCTTCAAATCTATGTATCAATTCACAATATCTACCTTTTTAAAATATCTACTTTTTAGGATATGTATTCTACATGAAATATATTTTTACATTCTATCGATGTTAAATTTTAAATATTGTTCTGCTTGTGTGTTCATATCAGGTTGGCTCACCATTTAGTTGTGAGGGAATATGGTACAGTATAATCGTCTAATATATAAAATTATGTAGACCGGATTTTAACAGTTGGATATGAATAGCATTTAAGCTGACAAATCAAGTTTTCATTCTAGCTAGTCCATTTTCATTTGTTGTTATTGTACCATTTATTGGCACTAACATACTTAGCTAAGATTTATTTGAAAGAAATACTTAGTTTGGTTCGCTAGTTTGCTAATACTGAGACATTCTTAAATAAACACTTAAAAAGAAAAATCAGCTCTGGGGAATAACTCTTAATATTTTACTAAAAGATAGCGTTACTTATTTGCTATTTTAGCTTAGATACTCAACCTAACATAAGAGGCGTGGTTATAGAACATAGAAATATTTATAAAGTAAATTTGAAGGTAATTGATCCGGGAGAATGGCGGGTCACTACAGTTTGTTATTAGTAAAAAGAAATTGTTTTGTTGTTAAACAAATATATTTTTATTTGTTCATGAGATTGTTTTGGATGATATATATTGTTCTTATGGTTTGGTGTTAAATGTTTGTTTTCATATTCTTTTAAAATTTGTTTGTAATGTCCAGTCAGCAAAGAGACGGAAGCCAGAAGTTTCTCACACAAATTTTTGTGCGCTTCTGTTCTCTCCACTTATTTATTCAAATACACAGCTTGCAGATGTTGGTGTAGGCACATGTTCTTTTTTTAAAACTAATTTTGTATAAAAAAATGTGTTTTTAATTTACTTTAAAATTGTAACGATTCTAATGTATTTTGAAATTGTAACGATTCTAATGTATTTTGAAATTGTAACGATTCTAATGTATTTTGAAATTGTAACGATTCTAATTCACTTTAAAATTGTAACGATTCTACTGTATTTTAAAATTGTAACGATTCTAATTCACTTTAAAATTGTAGCGATTCTAACTCACTTAAAAATTGTAACGATTCTAATATATTTAAAAATTGTAACGATTCTAATGTATTTTAAAATTGTAACGATTCTAATTCACTTTAAAATTGTAACGATCCTAATTCACTTTAAAATTGTAACGATTCTAATTCACTTTAAAATTGTAGCGATTCTAATTCACTTTAAAATTGTAGCGATTCTAATTCACTTTAAAATTGTAACGATTCTAATATATTTTAAAATTGTAACGATTCTAATTCACTTTAAAATTGTAACGATCCTAATTCACTTTAAAATTGTAACGATCTTAATTCACTTTAAAATTGTAGCGATTCTAATTCACTTTAAAATTGTAGCGATTCTAATTCACTTTAAAATTGTAGCGATTCTAATTCACTTTAAAATTGTAGCGATTCTAATTCACTTTAAAATTGTAGCGATTCTAATTCACTTTAAAATTGTAGCGATTCTAATTCACTTTAAAATTGTAACGATTCTAATATATTTTAAAATTGTAACGATTTTAATGTATTTTAAAATTGTAACGATCCTAATTCACTTTAAAATTGTAGCGATTCTAATTCACTTTAAAATTGTAGCGATTCTAATTCACTTTAAAATTGTAACGATTCTAATATATTTTAAAATTGTAACGATTCTAATATATTTTAAAATTGTAACGATTCTAATGTATTTTAAAATTGTAACGATTCTAATGTATTTTAAAATTGTAACGATTCTAATTCACTGTAAAATTGTAACGATTCTAATTCACTTTAAAATTGTAACGATTCTAATTCACTTTAAAATTGTAACGATTCTAATTCACTTTAAAATTGTAACAATTCTAATTCACTTTAAAATTGTTACACTTCTATGTACTGGATGAATTATAAACTACAAATATATTTAGGTTAAAACTTTTAATAAAATCTATAATATCTCAAAACATTGTTTCATTGAATTATTTCTAACATATTTTAATTTTTCTCATTCTTATATCTACATAAAAGTACAGATTACTTAAAAAATCAGTAAATATTCATACATTCTTTGTTACATATATTTTTAAAATTTCTACAAGTGTAATTTTTTATGTTAAAAAATCCCTATAAATTAGAAATTGAGTTTTTATGGACGCACTGTAATATAAAAAAATATTGTTAGAAACGACCACAGTAACTTTCTGAATATTCTCTCTGTCTATCTATCTTTTGTCCAAACATTTCTGTGACGGGCTTCGAATGTAGGTAGCCTCAGCTCTGCAAACATATATATATATATATGTATGTACAGGGTGTTGTATTTGAGATTTACTAGGAGTTGCTAAGGAGCGTGGAGAAGCCATGGATGGATGAGATCACTACTGGACACTCTTACGTCATTCAGTAAGTCTCCGCCCCTGCACACAAGGTCAAGACGACCCAGGCGTGTTTGCTCAACAATGTTTCTCAGCATTGGTCGCCAGACTTGTGGTCGCCTTCCTCACCCGTGACTATTTCTTCTGGGGTGTGATCGAGTCCAAGAGCAACAAGCACACCCACAACAAGGTTGACTCTCTCTCTGCCATCATGGAGGTATTCACCGCTACAGACAAGGACATGGTTGCCAAAGTGTGAGACTCATTTTGTACCTGCCTTGAAATGGTCGTCTCTGGCAGTGATGGTTACATTGAAAAATAATGTAGTATGTAACTCTAATTTTTACTAAATAAGCTGTCGGGTCTCTGCATATACAACTTTGGTTTTTATTGTCTATTTTGTTTTCTTTTTGTCAAGTTTCGGATTTTGCAACAACACCCTGTATACTAGAATACTTGTCCCAGGATGGGTAAAATTATTTCTCTGAACAGAACAGTTTTGCAACACTTTTATGGCCCCTCACAAAACTTAAAATCAAGATATAATGCGACTAAATCATATGTCTAGAATCCTTATTCTAATTTTGATCAAAATTCATTACATGATTTGGATAAAAATGTATAAAATTTAAGTTTTAAGCTTTAGGGATCTTAAGAAGAAATTTAAATTCAGAAAATCTTACTTAATTGGCGTCTAATGACTATGAATCAAATTTAATGCAAATCTGAAATATTTGAATTTTCAAATGCGAGGTTGTGTCCATATTATACCCCTTAAAAAACCTTTAAAATACTCAAAAGAAACCTAAATTTGGAGAATATTTATTAAATGATGTCTAATACCTGTTAAAAATTTTTTATAAATCTGTGGTATCGGAATATTCTCTTTGTATCTTTTGCATGAAATAGTGAATCCTATGCATAGAAATATATAAACATATGCACATACTTAATGTTATATAAATAAAGTTTATTATTAGTACTGCTCTATTTTTAGAAATACCAAGCTCTCTGTTTTCGCGACAAGTAAAAAAACAAAACAAAAACCATACAAACCAAAGTTATGTGCGTACGTGTGGGTGTATAATCTGAAATTCGACTTCTCAAAATCGGAACGGAACCGGTTCAAGAAAGCAGACTTTACACATACAAAGATAGAGCTTTATAACGATAACAAATAATAAATTTTGTTTATCTGAACACTTTAATAACATGTAAATTTTCACTGAGGAAATAATGGTGTACAATTTGCGAGAGAGTTTTTCTTGACTCTGTCAAAACGAGCTCCATACCAAAAATATTGACTTATGGACGAGCCTGTCGTAGTATTTTGCGTAGACTTTAATATTTACGTAGACGTAAAATACTTCTTTCAAACTTTTAAATATGCACTCTCGACTTACAGTTAAAACAATACGGTTGTATATATTTTTATTTATTTTTTAATTTTTTTAGCCGAGCACTAAGAAGAGCAACTCCTATATTGAAACTGTCCGACATGAACGGAGAAGATCGGAAGAATCTAGTAGACGATTTACAAGTATTTTTCATTTTTAATTCATTCTTAAATATTTTTTTCTAAAATCTAAGGTCCGGAAGAAGGAAGAAAGAAAAATAATGTGAACAGGAATTTTTAACTTAAAAATACTTTTTACCTTTTATAAAAAAAAAAATGAATAAATAATTGGAAGCCAAAAGCTACTTAAGGATAAGGATTAAATGAGATTGTCAGTTGAACAATACTATGAGAGGATTGAAAACAATGAATGGAATGGACAACTGGTCGAGCTACCACCACTGCAAAGTACTTTCCTTCCTCTGTGCACCTAAAACCAAACAGAACTTCCATGAACAGAGTTTCTTTCCAAGAACTTTCCATCTATGGGATTGCTTCCCTGCGAACTACAAAATGGTCATCTTCAAGTCCAATGTCAACAAGTACTTGTCGAGCCATCCTCTTAAGTGATCAAGTTTTGTCCATTCCATTCATCATTTTCAATCCTCGTAGTGTTGCTTGTCATCCAACTGACAAAATCATTCATCCTTATCCTCGAGTGGCATTTGGTCTTGGTGGGCGGTAAATCAGTATTAAAAAACAAAATAAAAGAAAAGAAAAACTGACAATCTATCCATCTCGTTAACATTTATCTTCAAGTGGTTTTTGCTGTGATAAGTAGTGACTCCTTAATAGAAAAAATAATACTGGATTGTTTTTACTAAAATTTGAAATATTACTTTTCTACATGATAATACGTCTTCATAACGTACAATTAGAATCATATTTGCTGTAATTACTGAGAATCGTTATTTCAAGAAAAATAACAGCAAAGTATTCACAGATCTTGTAATTAAGATGCAAAACTGGTGCGTAGGAGGAAAATTCATTTTCAAGGGAGATAATATCAGCTTTGATACTCATGGGGCGTTAGGATCACTATGGGGTCGTAAATTCAAAATGAGGCTAGGACCTCTCTTTCATCTTTCGGCTTTGAGAAGATTGTCAGGCAACATGAAATGGAATAGGTACATAAAAGAAATTACGAAGTCTGCTGTAAAGAAGGTAGGCTACCTTTACCAGGCTAGAAAACTTCTCACACCTGCCAGTATCCTAAGAAGTAAATTTGTATGAATCAACACGGTACAACTTTATTGACTGGCTTGATTCTGTCGTTGGCATTCTTGCAGGAGGTACTGTGTGGTGGTTGCCAACATCCCTAAGTGAAAGTCGTACTATGGAACCGACTGGATTCGAAATCGGCACACCCAGGTCGTCAGTCCGTGTCGTTGTTCACTCAACCACCGTCACCTCCCTATAATCTCTATATAGCCACCATTGGGCTGTGCATGGAGTACTGTTGTCACATCTAATTCTGGTCCCAGCATATTCTACACAATAACAAGTCTGCATAACATAAAATTAGAAGCGTATTAACTGTAGTTACTGAGGATTGTTACATCAAGAAGTACAAAATTTTTCATAAAAACTGCTTGGTCATTATTGCAATTGCCTGGCGATTCTAAAAATTCATAACGCTGAGCATGCAAGGCATCCCACCAATACCAAGTTTATGGTGAAGCACGGTTGAAGGGATCTTTTCCTCTAGTTTGCAGCTGCACAACCACCTGATCATTGCATGATCATTACGCCAAAGCCGTTGCAGATCAGAAGCATTGGGGGCCCATGTCTCATTGCTATGCAAGATGGCAGAGCAAACACAGGCTGAAAAGACTTTGCTCCGAATCTTGAAGGAAATGTGTCTAGATGTAAGGATTGGTAGCAACTTTCTGAACCTTCCCCAAGTAACACAACAGCGAAAATTGATAGTTTGCTCGCAACCAACACCAACTTTAGAAAGTCTTATGTTAGTGTTGGAATATAAGGTCATTTTATCTCACAGCCCTCTATTAAACATATATCCAAAACATATCTATCATCAGAACGAATAATAGATGAAAATTAACACATTTATTTACAGTTAACACTAGAGTTGGGCGGTTTTGAAATTTTGGTTTTGGTATCGGTTTCGGTTTTTTTCCCTTAAAACCTCGGTTTACGGTTCGGTTTTTCGGTTTTTTGAAAAAAAATTTTTTACTATGGAAGCTATTCATTCTCTTGTGTGATGATTAGTTATTATTCAACGTTTAGTTGAATTATGCCACTGTTTCGATAATTTTGTGACTGAATCATTCTCCATGATATGAATCATATAAGTTTCAAGGTGTTGACTGTTGTAATCAAAGTTCTGATACCTTTTCAACAGTTAACTCGTTAAAACAGTGACCAAAGATTCATGAAAGATTTCTGAACAATAAAACTGAGTTTGAATATACATTCTATCTAATTCTTTAACCCATCAGAAGCTAAAATATAGGATGAGGAGAATGAGAAACATTTAAACAAAAATCTTTAACATCAAAAGATAGCGTTAGAAAATGAGCAGTCACAGACATATATGAATCATTAGCTCGGCTGGTCCAATAGTCCATTGTCAAGGAAATGGACTTTATGTCTAACAACTGCTGCCGAATGTCAGTACTGACCGACTCATATAAATCAGGAATTAACATTTCTCTAACATGTCGTCTGGTCGGCAACTGATATACAGGTTGTAGACAAAGGATTTAAATCCTTCATCCTCTACAATGCTCACGGTTTGGAGATCTTTGCATATCATTTCTACAAGACTCTGGTTTGCTGCTCTTGTTCTTGGGTTTGATTTGTCCCATTTAATTGTCGAATTATAAAAAGAACACATTTTATCTTGCTTCACTGTGGGAATTGTGGCAGCAATCTAACAATGAAACAAAAATATGCAGGTTTAACTAAAGTAATCATATCATTTAACTTGGTGGTAGGGGGGAGGGGGAGAATCTCCTGTTGAAGTTAACATGCTTGTTTGGTAGTTGGGGATTTCATTTAAAGTTGTTGTTTTTTTTACTATAAAGCAGCAAATTGAATGTTGGTATGCTTTGGGAGGTGGGCATTTTTAGTTCCATAAAAACATTCATTTACAAACGTTATTAAGGAATGGAAATTTATGACCCGCCCTGAAGGTCATATATTTCTTAAAAATAAATGGACCATTCCTCATTTTTTTTTTAAATCACCCAGCTTAATCCTTATTATGCCACAGAAATTAGTTTCAACAAAAACAAAAAAAATAATCAATTTTAGCGTTTCTTTTTTGCAGACATGAGTTTTCTCCCTTTAATTTTCTATAAATAAATAATTAGCTTGGATGTACTGTTGGATTAATGGGACGCATTTGATCGATTTTGAAGAAAATTAATTTAAGTTGGGAATTAGTTCAAAACAACTTTTTACAACTTATTTTTTCTTAAACTCAAAATGCGTGAGGTGTTAAATTAAATCAGCAATGTTTTTACAATAATTCTATCATGTTCTGTTATTTCAACCAGGGCTTACAAAAATACGATGTCATGTTGTCTGTCGTATTTCTCTTTTTTTCATTTGAAAATTCAAAATGTTAATGATAAACAAACTGTAAACAAAGATTTCTTCCTACAAGTCAATTAAATGTTTTTATTTTTTGGTAATATTCAATTTTATTCAAATCGGAAAATCTTTTCAACCGTGTTTCCTTGTATATGGTGGCTTACTGTAGTAAAAACACAATACCGAACGGTTACGGTTTAAAAAAAAAAAACCGATTCGATATTCAGTATGGAGACTAAACCGAAAAACCGCGGTTTTTCGGTAAAACCGCCCATCTCTAGTTAACACATATAAAGAAGAGCAGCATAACATCATATAAAACATAAAAGACATTAGTTTTTACTCTGCTGTTTTAGATAGGAATATAGATTAACCAGAGAACCAAGATATTCTTCATTCTGTGGGATCCTCGTAGGAGATGTCCAATGGTGGAGAATTCTCGATACTCTCTCTGACCCTTTTCAGATAAAACCCAGGGGAACAACCCAGCACTGGTGCACCATGAGGATAGTTCCCTACAATCCCTACATTAGTGTAGTTATTTCCAAATAAATATTTCTTTTGTTAAACTGATGATTACTAAAATGGATGGAATCTTGTCTCCTTCAGAATTGGACTGCTAACATGGCGACCATGGATGAAATCCTAAAGAACATGCCTTCCAATCCAGCAGATTCACAGGATAAACCACCAGTCCGATGCTCAGAGAAATTGAAAGACGGAAATGAAAAAAGAGAGGTAAGTCATCAAATGATTGGACAAGTTCATTAGAAACTGGGTAGACCGGAGTGTTATATTAGCTTTATCTACCCGGTGTTACCTGGGAGTAAAAGAAAAAAATGACTGACTCGTTTAGAAGAAATGTAAAGTAATTTTGCTGACTTTGAATTTTTACAAACTTTTTTGTTTTAATACATGAAATTACAGGATTATTAGCAAATAATAATAATATGTAATTAAAGGTAAATAACTCATGACATGATTACTTCCCTTTAATGTACTCGAATATTCACTGAGTAAGCAAAACTTTTCTAAAAATAACGACCGACTTGTTTTTAGAGAAATGGAAAGTAATTTTAGTGACTTTGAATTTTTTTTTAAAAGTTTGTTTTAGAACATGAAAGATTATTAGTAAAAAGCAAATAATAATTAAAGGTAAAAAGGACATTTTATTAGTTAATTCTTTTTTGTTTATGGAAATCGCTCCAGACAAGGCATGAAACCACTTGATGTAAAGAACTTACAAGAACAAAATATGATTATTGCAAAGACAGGAGATGCTTATTGGCCTCAGTCAGCAGGAAGAGAGTTCCACAAGCCTGCAGTTCTTGGAAAGAAGCTACTGGAATAAGAAGCTGTATTACAATGAGTTATCAAAACAGCGAATTGATGGAGACCACTAGACCAACGAGTTAAACGAGCTGGAACAAAAGAAGCAGGGAATAGATCACACAATTCCGAAGAACACATGCCATAATAGTACTTAAAGAAAAGGCTGAGACTAGCAACATTGTTTGTGAGAGAGAGGGTGTAAAGAAGAAGAGAGGGTGGGGCCAATCAAATTCTGCACTTTATCAAGAACCCTCAAATGGGACAGAGATTCACCAGCCCAAATATGACAATACTCCAGCTGATGTCCAATGCAACTCGTAACATCCATGTGTATGTTCCGTCAAGTGATGCTTCTTCTTGTCTCGTTAGTGTTCAGGCTGTAGAGCAAACAGATTCAACCATGGCCTTAAAAAACGGCCCTTAAGACTGTCAGGGAGAGAGGACTTTCAGCTGATGCGCAGTCTGTTAAAAATACCCTCGGCCTTGCCTTTGTTTATGAAGACACAGCGTGCGTTTATTTTTTAAGTAAGATTTAACTCAGTGTGGACAGTAAAAATATGTATTCTGCAGACAAAATCTTTACATTATATTATTAAAGTTTATTTAAAGGATTTTATTTGGTGATATGACTGAGCACAGGGTGGAGCAGGTGCTAGTGTGATTGCAAGAATTAGAAGTGGATGGAGTAAGTTAAGAGAACTTTTGCCATTACTAACCAGCAGAGCGTTATGACTGTGTACGCAGTGCGATTATGTATGAAAGTGAAACCTGGCCAGTGAATGTTGAGGGCATGTGTTGCATGAAGAAAAATGATATGAGAATGATACAATTAATGTATAATGTAAGTCTTAAAAACAGGCTTAGATCTGATGACCTCAGAGGAAGATTAAATCTGGACAGTATAGATGTATGCAGAATGCGAGACTGATGGTATAGTCACATTGAAAGAATGGGTTAGATGTAGAACAATTGTGGTAGCCGGGTCAGTTCATAGAGGAAGGCCAAGGAAAACATGGGAGAAAGTGATAAAGATGGATTTGAGAGAAAGAGGGATGAATAAAGACCTGCCCAGAGATAGGTTAGTTTGGAAATCAATTTTCAAAAGCCATCCAACACATGCCATCATGTTAAACGGACATTAAAACAAATATAATGATGAGAAATTATATTTTACCTCTAATTTTTTTTTTTTTTCTTTGCAGAAAAAAAAACCACCGCCTGTCAGCAAAAAACCGGTGATGCCGCGGGGATATAAAGACTGGGACAAGTATGTGAATTATATAAGATTTATATGTGGTATCACTGTCTATTTGTCCGACAAATGAAAATAAAACCCTATAACAAGATCTAACAACTTTTGAAAAAAAAAAAAAAAAATTTATGAGGAATCCAAAGGTCACATTATTTTTGTATCAATTTGTTCTACAATAAGATTGTAGGGTCAAAGTTCGTGTCTTACATATATAAACAACAAAGACGTTTTACTTTTATTTTATTTCTAAAAAAGCCCTGTAACAAAATTAATCAATTTTTTGCAGATAATATTTCACAAGCAATTCAATGATAATAATTATTATTTAATCTGATCGCTTTATTTTCGGAAATTTAAGATAAAATGTACGATAAGAATAATGAAGTATTTGAGTGTTAAGAATGATGGAATAAAATGTTTAGGTTATTCAGACTATTATTCTCATCTTGGATGTTGTTCTCACAACGTTTTGGCCGATGTAACCTCCATCCTTTTCATGTGCATCTTGTCGACCTCTGGAATCTTTATGGAATTTCGAACTGAACCCTTAATTTAATCAATGGAGGTAGATTGTAAAAGTCTTCAGTAATTTTTATTTTATTCTTAGTTAATATCGCCGTTAGTGAGGATTGAACCGTTAACCTTCAAAAGACTGTCACTTTGATTATTACTCAACACCTTTATCTGTTGCGCCAGGTGTCCATGTGAACAATTCTATTATAAATTTTGAGAGCTTATTTTAGATGTGTTGTATTACTATTTATTACAATATATATATTATTATTTTATGTATACACGTATAATATTATGAGGTCATATAATATATTGTGTATAGATTTTCAGTATTTACTTTAACAGTGCTCAATACGTGAGTAGAGCTTAGTAGAGCCTGATGATTCCTTGCGAGGATGAAACACAAATGCCTCTGTGTAACTTAATTACCATAAATATATTTTCATACTTTACTCATATATATATATATTTATTTTGGTACAGAAAAATTAGTACAACATTCGTACCGTCGGTTTCAAGCGCTGAAGGACTTAGCCATTCGGCTCTCTTCAGCTTCTGTTGTCATCTGTTTGGGAAATGTTAAGTCACGTGTCACTCTCGTTTGGGCGCGTTATTTGCTTAAGGTGTTATGTATGTTTGTTTAAATTTAGTGTAAGGAAGGTTTAATAAGGTTTGAAAAAAGGGGGGGTGAAAAGTTGTTTCTTTAACTTTTTTATCTCTTCATAAGTATAATCTTTAAACCCATTTTCTCTCCCTAATTCCTTTAGAAGACACATCATTAAACCCCAAAACAGTAACGGCCAACTATACTATACTCATAAATCATGGTTCACAGGATTTATATAGAAATATTTTTTTATATCTCTTTAAATCTTCAGTTTAAAATCTCAACTGTTACTTTTCACCCCCCCCCCCATTTTTTTTTTTCAAACCTTATTAAACCTCCCTTACACTAAATTTAAACAAACATACATAACATTCTAAGCAAATAACGTGTCCAAATGAGAGTGACACGTGACTTCACATTTCCGAAACATATGACAACAGAAGCTGAAGAGAGCCGGATGGCTAAGTCCTTCTGTGCTTGAAACCGACGGTACGAATGCTGTACTAATTTTTCTGTACCAAAATAAATAAATAAATATTACGCTCTTAATTTTTAATTTTCAATTAATCGAGCACTCTGCTGGGATTTTTCCTGCTATATTACAAAGAAGTTATATATATATATATATATATATATATATATATATATATATATAAACAATAATATTTTTTATAAATATTAAATATTTAAAATATACCTAGAGACATCGATGTTTCATGCTAACGCAATCTTCAGTCTAGGAACTAATTCCCAACGGTCAGCGGGCGCGAACCTCGAACACAAATCGCCATTGATTCGTAGTCGAAGATCTTACCCGAAGGCCACTGGAAACCAATTAGTAAATAAAGAGGAATTTTAACTGTAAATAGTAGAATTACTACTATCCACCAAGTAGCTAAGAGTGATCTACGACGTCGGATCATGCATATAGCTATTTGTACTACTTGTTATTAAAGCTCCTCGAAAAGTGCCCAGCCTCCGTGGGAGGGGGCTGATAAACAATAATATTTTTTATAAATATTAAATATTTAAAATATACCTAGAGACATCGATGTTTCATGCTAACGCAATCTTCAGTCTAGGAACTAATTCCCAACGGTCAGCGGGCGCGAACCTCGAACACAATATATATATATAGATATAATCTTTGTAAAATCCGAGATTTAAAGAAACTCAATTGTTCTTTGTTGAATGTTAAGAAAGTATGAAAATAAATATGTAAAGTGCTTATTAATATTGAGATATATGCAAAATATGGCAGTTAAAAATAAAATAATAGGAAAACTTATGGATATACTTACCATAAATATACTATTAGAAAAGAAAAAGATAATCTTCTACGAGGCGCTGGCTTGATGCGAATGTCGTCTGGAGTTTGTGGACTCCGAGTAGTAAATTAATTTTATTTTTTATTACAATTCTATTCGCTTATTTTCCTTGCTTTAGGAGTTTGAGTAAGAACAAATTTTCCATTTTGTGATCTGTAACTTGCTTCTGGATATCTTCAGAGGAGCATACCAAGTTTATGGTGAAGCACAGTTAAAGTGATCTTTTCCTCTAGTTTGCAGCTGCACATCCACCTGATCATTGCATGGTCATTACGCCAAAGCCGTTACAGATCAAAAGCATATGGGGCCCATTTCTCATTGCCATGCAAGATGGCAGAGCGAACACAAGCTGAAAAGACTTTACTGAGCACCTAAGGCTTCCATAATCCCATCAATACCAAGTTTCTGATGAAGCACGGTTGAAGGAATTATTTCTTCTGGTTTGTGGCTGCACATCCACCTTATCATGGCACGGTCATTACGCTAGTCTATATTAATAAAGGTTGTTTGTATGTGTGAATGACTAAAACTCCATAGTTTGAATATTCGTTCTAATTCATGAGGGCATCGTTAGACACAAGATCGGTTTTTAATGTGGAGAAAATCCAGCTCTGGATTTGGACAAAAATAGAAATGACCTCAGTTTAGAAGAATTTCTTCAAGGGTAGTATCAGAACAGATACTACACTTTGAATTATTTATTTGCAAAAAGTCTTAAAATATTAAGGTACTTCAGGTCAGCAGGCAGAATTTTTTTTTTTAATATTCCTTAAGTTTGAAAAAAAAAAAGTCTAAACATTTTTGTAAAAGGTAAACAATGTTTTTTTTCTGACATAAGGCGGGGGGGGGGGGGGATATTTTTTTTAAACTTTACAATTATTTTGGCAAATATCTTTTTAGGTCCATATTCGAATTCAATATGATCTTTATAACTGAAAATTGTGACTAAATCCATTTTATTTTTTTATTTCAAATAATATGACAAGAAATAGTTAAGATACTTTGAGCTGGCGGGTCCAGATTGCCTGAATATGGCAATTGGAATTAAAAGTTGCTCGAATGACGGGACTAGATTGCCTGAATAGAGAATCAGCAGTAGCAGTGGTCGTGTCTTGAGCTGGCATACATAAATAGTAAAACCATAAAACTATCTTTTCCCTAAGTGGGACTTATTTTTAAAAATGTCGATGAGTTTACCTGTCTTGGCAGTAAAGTTGCAATGGAAATTAGCACAGAGAGTGAATAAAATATATGGATCAGCAAGGCCTGAGCTGGACTGAACATGGTAAAGGCAATCTGGAAGTCAAATCTTAACTTCTTTGAAGCCATTGTTACATCAGTTCTTGTATATAGAAGTAGCACCTGGACTTTTACCAAAAATATTGGATAAGAAAATTGACATTGTGTACACCAGAATGATAAAAGCTGCTTTTAATATCTCCTGGAGGCAGCACCCCACAAGGGAGCAACTCTACTGAGACGTTCCTCGGATCTCAGCCCTGATCAGAGAGAGAAGAACCAGATTTGCTGGACACTGCTGGAGGGCTATGGGTGAAATCGTCAACGATCTTCTTTTGTGGATGCCAAAACAGGGATGTAGTTCAGTGGTGAGACCGCACAGAACGTCAAACACCTAACCGAAGACTCACAATGCTCCTATGAAATCTTATCTGGTGTGACAGATGATAGAGTGATATAGCGTGAGAGTCAGGAAAATCTGTGACACTACCACGACTAGATGATGATGATGATGATGATCCTCATTTTACATAAGAGGACAAAAAATAAAACTAGAGAATGCTGCCAAAACCATCACCTCTAAAGTCCACTAGCACGCTTGGGCCTTCCCCGATCAAGGGTTTCAGAGGTTGGTAATGCTGGCTTCTGATGACTACAAATTGTTTACCATTATTGTTCACAGATCTTCAAATGTATAAACCCCTCCCCACTGTTTATTCTCAAAGAATCCTAATTCTTCTTTCTTCTTCTCCACAACAGCGTGGATTCTTCAGAGACCAATTCCAGTCCTTCTCCTGATTCGCTGTAGGTTGAGTTTCCTAACCTGAATGCACCCAAGATTTTTATTGTATACCAGCATGGATATCCGACATTGTCCGGGATATACAGATGTGTAAAAATACAGTAAAAAGATTAGCAAAACTAAATGAACACAAAGTTTTGATAATCGTTTTAATTTGTCTCCATTTCGTAACACTTCAGTGTAAACAATATTACGTTATTATAAAATCAATTAGGATGTAAGGGACACAAACTAATTTGTTGGAACTAATTCCCCATGACTCAGGTTTGCTGATGATACTCCAGAAACATTTTGCTGGTTTTGAGAAATATATTGTCAAAAGAACATATATAATTACCCTTTTTTTACAACAAAGGATTATTTCCTGTGTTTTATTTATGTACACTAGAACAACAAATGTTTCACTGACACTTCATTCACAACGTATGGGCGACTGTTAGCGTAACGTAAGCTGTTTCAATACACGGCTTATTGTGCAATACGTCCGTTGTGTTAAGCCTCTAATGTCTCTTCTTTGGATTTGAGACCCATTTGACCTTTGTTTTTCCCCGGAGTTTATATAGCAATTGATTACGCCATTTTACGTCAGTCCTTTTGCCTTTAATTTCCAAAACGATATTTTTAATTTATTGTTTTGCCCCCCTTTTTAGACTTAGTTGATGAATTTGTATTTATCATTGTCCATTGTTCGACTATTGATGTTATGTCAAAGGAATGTTATGATTTCCAGTTTCTCTCTATTGTGTTACAATAGTTACAAATATCTTTTTGAGTTCTTTTTAAAATTATTTTTTCATTACGTGGTTCCAACTAGCAGCAATAATCCCACCCCTTCACTGTATATGTCCCAAGATGACGAAAAACTTTCTATTAAAATAGCTTCTTTCCTCAGACCACTTGCCTTTGGAATCCCCTCACTGTTCTGTTTCCCTGACTGTACCAACATACAGAAATTTAAATGTAATGTGAACAAACATTTTGCTGCACAACTCTCCACTTAAATTGCCCCTTATTAATCTGGCCCCTAATCACAGTAGCCCCTTACATCTCAGTGGCAATATGCCTTGTTTGAGATTAAATAAAAAAAAAAATTAAAATTTTATGTGTGCCTCATCTTATTAGATGCGTTCCAATACACGAGTATCCACCATACAGGTGACTCTGGGAAAAGCAGGATTCCTCGCGTTGCAAATCAGCAACAATTAAAATTTGTCCTTGCTACTTGTGTATCAGAACACCAAGCAATCTTTGTCTTGACACTCAGTGGAAGCAACACGTAACATTGCTTGCACTGAAGGGTTACAAAATGGCTAAGGTTTTCGATGGAATGAAAATAATTACAAAAACTTTGTGTTCATTTAGTTTTTCTCATCATTTTATTATAATTTGACACATCCTTACATCCCGGGCAACACCTAGTGTCCCTGCAAATCTATATAAATAATCTTTAAACTGTTTATGCACTCCATTAGATTCCTCATAAAAAGTTACATACATTAATTCTAAAACTCTGAGGACTTTGTGCGCAAATGTTTTAGATGATGGACTTTGGGTACACAAGAAGTGCAATGGAATTACTGGTCGTTGAGTGAGGATAACCAGTTTGACCATTTGTGTTTGTTAACCGTGCACAGTTGCGTGCAAGAAGCGTAAAACAATGGAGATGGATAATAACTCGGATGTGGAGAAAGTATGTCTCGATGGCTTTGCCATCGCGGTTGTTTTGTTACCTTGGTTATGGCATTAGAACACAGGAAGGAGCAGGTGCTAATGTGATTGCGAGAGTTAAGAGTAGATGGAGTAAGTTCAGGGAACTTCTGTCATTACTAACCAGCAGAGCGTTACCACTGTCAACCAAGGGAAGAGTCTATCAGGCATGTGTATGCAGTGTGACGATATGTGGAAGTGAAAGCTGGCCAGTGAGAGTTGAGGACATGCATTGGTCTTCCCCTACCAACTACCCTGCTACCTCAACTGTTCTACATCTACTAGCCTAAGAACTCTCCATTCTTTCAATGTGACCAAACCAATAAAGTCTCCTGTTCTGCACACATCTGCCTATATTGTCCAAAGGTAATTAGATCTAAGCCCATCTTTAAGACTCACATTACACATCCATCATATCATTCCTCTTTGTGTAACATATATACTAAATCATCACTGGCCAGGTTTCATCCATACATCATCACACTTAGTATACATGCCTGATAGACTCTTCCTTTGGTCAACAGTGGTAAAGCTCTGCTGGTTAGTAATGGCAGAAGTCCCCTGAACTTATTCCATCTACTCCTAACTTTTGCAATCACACTAGTACCTGTTCTTCCCTGTACTACAATGGAATCACAAAGGTAACAAAACTTCTGAACAACCTCAATAACTTTACCGTTCAAATATACTTTCTTCACATCTGAGTTCTCATTCGTCTCTATTTCACACAAACTGGTTAAGAGATGGCGCCCTGAGATACATGGTAGACAAAAGTGAACTCAAGCCAGCAATATGCAACACATTACTGTACACAAATGAACCATATACCTGAAGAAAGCTGCAGGGCATATAGACTGAAACATGGTACAACTATCAATATTGACAAGAAAAATAATTGGATAAAAATAGTCTTTTCTTGTATTATTCGGACGATTATTCTCATCTTGGTTGTTATTTTCACGTTTCAGACGATGTAACTCTGACCTTCTTCAGGAGAATCTTTTTGAACTTTGGCACCTTATAGTCAAACTTCTACCTGATTATGGGTTTGGTTTTAAATTGCGTACAAGTTCTTGAGTCCGACATAAAGATTCTCAAGTTTGACAAGACACACCTGAAGAATGACGGAAGTTATATCAGCAAACCGTTGAAAGAATAGTAGTCCGAATGATCCAAATAATATTATTAATCCTCATCTAAAAAATTCTGACATAGTTTTTTCGAATAGAAAGACTAATTTTGGATTTTGTCTTTTTATTCTTAAAAATTTAACTGACTTTACAAACAAACTTTTTCCTGATTCGAACAATCGAACCCGATTTGTTCTAGTGGTATTTGAAAATTAACCGTAACTGACTGACAGACAGTCTCTTATAGATATAATTGGACACATCTAAAAGAGAAAAAAATGAAACGTGTTTAACGGTGAAATGTTATTGGAAAATGCTTTTTGAAAAGAAAAATTGAAAATCCTAAAAAAGAAAATGTAATTATATATTTTAATTATTAATATTAGCTATTTGATTTTTTTTGTCTTTTCTTTATAAAACTATTGGAAATGTCAAGCTAACACAGGAATTTAAATATTGTCTTGCACAAATCTAGCCTTTTTTTTTTATAACATGTTCAACCATTTTATCTCGTTTTTTGCATGGTAATAATATTTTTGATTACTAACATTGCGATTGTAATTTGAAATTTTTTTCACTACATTTTGTCCGATTTTTTTCTACAGCCTTTCTTTTTTTTCTTTCTTTTTTTAAAGATATTTTAATGCAGTTGCATAAATTTAGATTAACCATTGACACCATTGAATAAAAAATGTTGGTGTTTCTGTATTATTGAGACAGATGAAATTTTCATTTTAGAAGAGTCAGTTGAAAGGGGAGATAATTAAAACTTTTTGCTGTTGTTGTAACCTTAACCCATAAGGAAAATCCAGAGAATTAGTAAGAAAATAAATTTAAAAAGGATACTTATACAGTTTACGAACCGGGCTGAAATAATAACGTTATAATTTAGCAAGCCATTTTTAACATGGGGAGGTGGGGTAGGGGGTGATTAACTATTCTGTACTTTCACCTAACAATTTAATAAACAGAATAGGTAATCAACCCCCACCTCCCCATGTTAAGAATGGCTTTCTAAATTATAACGTTATTATTTCAGTCCGGTCCGTATTTTTAATTTATTTTCTTACTAATTCTCTGGATTTTCCTTATGGATTATGGTTACAAAAAAAAAAAAAAAAAAAAAAAAGTTTGAATTATCTCCCTTTTCAACAGATTCTTCCAAATTAGAGATGAAAATTTCATCTGTTCCAATAATACAGAAGCACCAAAATATTTTATTGTTAACTTACTGTACCTGCCCGCCGTTGCCCGGGATGCAGTAAAGTCATTTTAGTTTTTAATTTTTATTTGTTTGCACATTTTTTTGAAACTTAAACAGAAAAAAAAAAAAATTTGCTTGTAAAATACATAACACTTTTTATATTCTTCAATTAAAATAAGAGTTATTCCCCTGCTGATTTTTATTTGACAAAATTATTATTATCATAGCTAGTTTTTAGTATACAAGATATTTATTATTAGATCACAATTCTGTATTGGATCAAAATTTTCAAAAGATTCAAGATGTTCCTGATTTTTATTTTTTAATAACATAAGTTAATGACAGTTGTTAAAATACATACAGATTCGCACAAGAAGAAAACAAAAAAGAAAATTTTATGATGTGAGCACTTTCATCATAATTCATAAAAATAGATTGAAATCCTTAGGTTTTACTACTTTATTAGAGAGAAGAATGAGGAATTACTTAATTGTCACCTTCAAAATAATTTCTGGGGTTTCTAAATACTTTTTTAATATCTCCTTGCACTGGAAATTTATTAGGTGGAAAAATTTCAAAAACTTAATCTACCACACAATTAGATTTTTTTTCTAATAGTGTAATATATTTTTTAAATAAATTGCCTAATGAGGTTAAAATAGTTCTAATGTAAATCATTTTAAGTATAAACTCAATGAATGCAGAAATAATGGAAAAAAATAATTTACTAGAACATTTTTGGGGTCTATCTCATGAAATATTTAAGAGAATTTGATCAGTATATTCATATATTATGGGAGATTAAAAAGCATTCTTTTAGTTTAAATAGAATAAATGTAACAGTCTTTTTTTCCTTTATCACTCCTATATTAACATAAAAACAGGTTACTGTTATTTAAATCAATAATACATAGTTTTTTTTTAAATACTGTATATATAGTAGAGAGCAAAGACCCAAACACACCTATTTGTATATCTAATTTGCATAACTATTTTTTAAACGGTATATAAGGAATTGATGTTTGGTGTTATTCATTTGTAATTTTATTGTCCTATTTACCTATATATATGCAATAGTTTTGTCGATATTAACAGTAATTAATGAAAGTGATTTAATAAAAAAGTATAAATTAGCAAAATCTTTTTAAAGATATTATGTTTATTAATTTTCAAAGAGGGTAATTTAAACGAAAACTTAGTTTTTAAAATTACAATAGATTTATATTAAAGTTATCTAATGAAAGTTAAACATTTAAAAAGAATACTTAGAGCTAGATTAATGGCAGTAGTTTTTTTGCTCCTTATACATAAATTACACAGCCTGATCTCATTTAGGCTGTTTTATATGAGAATTTTAAAACTTTGATGATAAATCATTCAATTGATTCTGATTTGTTATTGTTGTATCATGTTAATTCCAATAGATAACATACTTGGCTACAATTAATTTTTTAAAATATATTTACTCTGGTACGGAGCTTGGTAATATGTAGACATTCTTAAATAATCACCTTAAAAGAAAAATCAGCTAATTCTTTTAGAAGAGGTAGTGTGTCTTACTTGCTTTTACTTTTTGTTCCAGGTTTACGTACACTGGTTTTCTCATTCTTTTCTTGATAAACAAAAGCAAGGATTCATTTGTAATTTAGACACTGATGGATTATTGACGTATTCATTCTTGGTTCGTTTTTATTAAATCAAGACCAGGTACATTTTTAGCTTAGATAGTTTTGCTGTCACCTAAGTTACATAGGTAATCTGTACATGTAAACTAAAATTGCCCCATTATTATTATATGTGTATGTTCACATGTATTTATACATTAACTTAGGATTTGTGGTTTATGAACTGTACTTTGATAATTTAAATATATTTACAAATATTTTCAGATTTGATATTGAAAGCGAACTAAAAAAGGCCGACGACAAAACAGAGAAGAAGAAAGTAAAAAAAACAGCCTGCAATTTATCTGAAACGGTCAATGTTAGTCCGGGTGAGATTTTATTTTTATGTGTGAATATTTGAATCCGACCCTCTCCCTCTTTCTGTCTCTGTCTATCTCTTTCTATTCCTCTCTATATCCATCTCTCTTAATCTCTCTCTATCTCTCTCTATCTCTTTCTTTCTTGCTCTTTCACTCTCTCTCTTGCTTTCTCTTTCTCTCTCTCTCTTGCTTTCTCTTTCTCTCTCTCTCTTGCTTTCTCTTTCTCTCTCTCTTGCTTTCTTTTTCTCTCTCTCTTGCTTTTTCTCTCTCTCTCTTGCTTTCTCTCTCTCTCTTGCTTTCTCTCTCTCTTTCTCATTCTTTCTCTTTCTCTCTCTCTCTTGCTCTTTCTCTTTCTCTCTCTCTCTTGCTCTTTCTCTTTCTCTCTCTCTCTTGCTCTTTCTCTCTCTCTCTCTCTTGCTCTTTCTCTCTCTCTCTCTTGCTCTTTCTCTCTCTCTCTCTCTTGCTCATTCTTTCTCTCTCTCTTGCTCTTTCTATCTCTCTCTCGCTCTTGCTCTTTCTATCTCTCTGTCTCGCTCTTGCTCTTTCTATCTCTCTCTCTCTCTCTCTTGCTCTTTCTATCTCTCTCTCTCTCTCTCTTGCTCTTTCTATCTCTCTCTCTCTTGCTCTTTCTATCTCTCTCTCTCTTGCTCTCTCTCTTACTCTTTCTATCTCTCTTGCTCTTACTCTTTCTATCTCTCTTGCTCTTACTCTTTCTATCTCTCTTGCTCTTACTCTTTCTATCTCTCTTGCTCTTACTCTTTCTATCTCTCTTGCTCTTACTCTTTCTATCTCTCTTGCTCTTACTCTTTCTATCTCTCTTGCTCTTACTCTTTCTATCTCTCTTGCTCTTACTCTTTCTCTCTCTCTCTTGCTCTTTCTCTCTCTCTCTTGCTCTTTCTCTCTCTCTCTCTCTCTCTTGCTCTTTCTCTCTCTCTCTCTTTCTCTTGCTCTTTCTCTCTCTCTCTCTCTCTTGCTCTTTCTCTCTCTCTCTCTCTCTTGCTCTTTCTCTCTCTCTCTCTTGCTCTTTCTCTCTCTCTCTCTTGCTCTTTCTCTCTCTCTCTCTTGCTCTTTCTCTCTCTCTCTCTTGCTCTTTCTCTCTCTCTCTCTTGCTCTTTCTCTCTCTCTTGCTCTTTCTCTCTCTCTTGCTCTTTCTCTCTCTCTTGCTCTTGCTCTTTCTCTCTCTCTCTCTCTTTCTCTCTCTCTCTCTCTTGCTCTCTCTCTCTTGCTCTTTCTCTCTCTCTCTTGCTCTTTCTCTCTCTCTCTTGCTCTTTCTCTCTTGCTCTTTCTCTCTCTCTCTTGCTCTTTCTCTCTCTCTCTTGCTCTTTCTCTTTCTCTCTCTCTCTCTCTTGCTCTTGCTCTTTCTCTCTCTCTTTCTCTTGTTCTCTCTCTCTTTCTCTTGTTCTCTCTCTATTTCTCTTGTTCTCTCTCTCTTTCTCTTGTTCTCTCTCTCTTTCTCTTGTTCTTTCTTGCATTTTCTCTCTTAACTTTTTCGTTACCCTTTGTAGATAAACTGGAAGACACAAAACAGGCGTTGGCCACCCGAGAAAAGGACAAAGGAAATGAGGTTGGTTAATATCCTTCACTTAACATTTTCTAACAATGTATCTGTTTTTAGAGTTAAACTAGATGTATCCATGATGCATTGGGTCACAACCACTATCACTATTCTATTTTTGATTCTGTTCGCAAATTCATAAACTGTGAAATATCGGTTAAGAAATTCTTCTTGCATAACTATAAATAATAAGTTTTTTTATTTCTTTAATATCCTTACTAGCAGAACCAGGGTCCCGGCATTGCCTGAGTGAAATAGAAAATAATGATTTAACATTTTTAAACAATCTAAGCTTAAGTCCACATTACATAAAAACAACCGCTGTATGAATACAATTTTATCCACAAATTTCATAAAACAAAGTAGTATTACCGACATAGTAAAGTCGCCATTTTACTGTAAGTAATTTACATGAGTAAAATTTATCCATAAATAATGTTAATGCAAATAGGTCACAAATTCGACAAATATCCCAAGTGTACTTGCTTTAAAACAATTTATGTTGGTAATAATAATTTGTTCTCGGAAATTTGTGGATAAAATTTTATTGATGCACAGATTGTTTTTTTTTTGTCACACGGACTTCCTGCAGGAAGTAGATAAGCATACTAAAAAGTGCAGCATAATGATGCACTTTCGAATATAGAAGATTGCAAAAATGAAAAATTGTTTGTAACCCCCTCCCCCTGCTAAAAAGAACAAAGGAAGACGATAACTGTTTTTCTGGTATAAGTATTTAAATTAATTTTTTAAATAAAATATTTGTATAACTCACTGAAAGACTTTTGTTATACAAATATTTTTGACTCCAAATTTAATATATGACGACAATGTTATTTCCTAGTTTTGTCACGACATAAACATAGTCAACGTAAAAAAACAACTGTGACTTATTTGCGTTAATAAAGACATATCTAATCTGTTCTGATACTATGTGTCATCTGTTCTGTTCTCAGTCAGAGAAAGAGAAATTTTTCTTGGCTAAGGCAATTAGCGAAAAAGAAATTTCTAAAGAAAGTTATAAAATAATTTTGAAGGATATTTGAAAAAAAAAAAAATTTTTTTTTTTAATACTTAGTTCACCCCAAACAAGGCAAGTTGCCACTGTAGATGTAAGGGGCTACTGAGAATTAGGGTAAAAGTTTCCGAAGTTGTCCTAAATTGGGAGTTGTGCAGCGAGATGCCTGTCAACATCAGTTTTAAATTTCTGCATGTCGATACAGTCGGGGGAGCAGAAATAGAGTTCCAAAGGCCGGCAGCACGAGGAAAGAAGCTATTGGAGTAGAAGGCTCTCCGGCATCTGGGAACCTCCACAGTGAATGGATGGGATTTAGCTGATTGTCGGGTAGGTCGAGTGTCCTTACGTTGAGGGGAGGGGGGGGGGCATCAGAGCAGCAAGTTCATCGGAGCACATTCCATTGAAGTACTGTAAAACAAACACAGGGATGCAACATTGCGGCGATGGGACAGGGGTTGGAGCTTGGTGGATAGTGAGGGACCTATTAGAGTTTTGGACCTTGTCTAAGAGGGAGAGACTAATGGATGATGCACCAACTCAGATGTGACAACAATACTCTATGCATGGGCGGATGGTGGCTTTGTAGAGATATAGGATACTGTCAGGTGTGAGGAGTTTACTAGCACGATAGAGGGAGCCCACCTTCTTTGCATGTTACCTGTTAATGTTAGGCCAAAGAGTTTAAATGTTAGACTCTCAGGTAAGCTGTTATTTGCCATGGCAATCGATGGTTGAAGAGGTTTCTTGTAGTTCTTGAAGGAAAGGAGCTTTGTTTTAACAACATTAAATGTTACCATCCATTTATAACCCCATTCCACTACAGACTCGAGGTCACTTTCTAAGGATTCAGCCGTTGCCTTGGATATGTGTGCGTCCATTTTGCTCGTATGACGAGAATTGTTGTGCTTACTACGACTAAAGGTCCGATATTCCTTTATTCTGCAGTAAGGTATAATATGCGTTGTGCGGTGAAAAGATAAAATAGTGATGTAATTTCAAAGATAAGTAAATATCAGTATCAATTCAGATGAAAATAAAATAATTAAGTGTAATGAAAAAATAATCGAAAAAGTTTACCGACGCAGAAATCAGAAGTCGTATTGAACAGTTGTTTTTCAGAGATGCTATTGTGAATCGTTCATTAAGTATTCTGGAATAACCAGTGTTTGTTTAAGTTTAATTAAATGAAAAATTATTACACGATGATTCTAGTGGCAGTGATAGTAGATAAATAGTAGCGGGTAGAAAGGGATGCCACCTTTTCTTTGAAAGGTTTGTTTGGGAGAATCCTGGAAACCGGAGAAAATATAATAAAAATAGAAGGAAAAAGGAATTAATGCATAATTTCTGGAAACAAACATGAGTGCTTAAGGTAATTGTAGTGCGGAACAGATCAACATATGAAGGGTTTTGTTATTTTGCTGTTATGTTTCAAGGGTTAGGGGAAAAACGAATTTACTTTATTATAGAGATTATTCTTATATAGAAGTATTATTATTTATTTTTATATAGACAATATTTTGCGATCTAATTTACATACTTAGTTGTGATGTGTACAGACACATGTATGTAAATTAGATGACAAATTGCTCTTTTTCTAAATGCTAACAAAGACATTAAGAAATATTTCCCAACTTTCCCTAAATTTTATAGCCAAAATTAAAAGTTAAGAACATCTAATAAATATTTTTCATCCATTTTTTTATTAAAAAAATATTCAGATTCATGACGATGATTGATATCGGCTAAGAAATAACTGGAACGCTATAGCAAAAAAAAAAAAGAAAAAATTGTTTCCTGTGAGATTCAAACCCATGATGGCATAAAATATTGGAACTGAAGGCAAATGCTTTATCCACATGACCACCAATCAAACGAAAATATTTTGTCTTTTTAACCTACTTAAATGAGTTCAGCGTAGGCATACAAAAAGTACAAATTTCTTTTACCTCTCTGCATAGATCTAAAAAAAAATTGATTCCTAAATATAAAATAAGAAACATAAAATATAAATAAGAAACATAAAAATAAAAAAGATTAGTAAACATTTTATCAAATATTTTTTATCCATTTTTAATTAAAAAAAGGATGTTTTCTCTTCAAAGTAATACATCAAATATGTAGAATGATTCGCTGTGAAAAGTATAAACAATTATTATAAGTAGGTTGTTTGATCGGCTAATAATAGAAAATATTAAACTGAAAAGGAAACGCTAAAAAATGTAACATTTGTTTCTAATGTTATTTTTACATATTTTAAATTTTGAATAACTAGAATTATGAGCCCTATTGGTCCAAATTTTAGCATATATTAAATTATTTTTAATGCCAATACGTAGTTAAAGCAAAATAATTTGTTTTGGACTCTTAAAAAAATTTCCAATGCTACACACTGGTCTTTTGTTGAAAAATGAAGTTATTGAAATGGAAACTCCATTAACTAAATAAAATTTCCAGTATTTAGCAAAAAAGGTCAGGTCAATATAAAATAATTTTAAAGAATGTTCAAAGAAGACAAATTGTTGTGCTTACTATAACTAACGATCTGCAGTAAGGTATGAATTAAAAAAATATGGCAATTTGAAGTTAAGGAAATTTACCAAAAGTTTCCACAATCTTTAATATTTACCTGGAAATCTTATAAAATTCACATTTTTCCAAAAACACCTTAAAAATCTTTTTTGAGCCTGTCGAATTGGGTTGTGCATTTTTTTTTTTTTGTGAGGCATTATCATTCTACCAAGCTCAAATATATTGTTTAACAGTATTTTCTCAGTTTTCATACTATTTTAGAGTTTTGAAGACAAAGTTTTATTATCATTGGACCAAAAAATGTTTATTTTTGCATAAATTTTGCCTAGAAAAATCATATTTAGCACTAAATATCTTAAAACTGCTGTAGTCCACATACCAAACAAACCATGGTATTTTTGAAAAGATAATTTTATATACTTTTCAAATAACTGAGAGTTTGTATGTGGACTAGCCCAGTTTTCAAGTTATCAACTGACAAAGTGACAGTGGACATGAATTCATTTATGAGTGGTTTATGATCATGAGATGTAATAATTCTAAAGCTTTTAGGAGTCCAAATGAACCAATAGCCATGCCTTAAATCTAAAATAAAATATTACATTGTACATTGCAATATCGTTCAGTATTTGATCAAAATAACCTATTTTTTACAAGTTTGATGTCAATATGCATCAGATAATTGAAAAGAAAGGTTATATCTGAAACAAATACTATTTCTGAGTCTTTATAATTGACCTAAAATTTAGATTTATTCACTAATATTACTGTTTTTGCACATAACTTGTATTCACCCATGCTCGGCTGATATAGCAAATATAAGGAGTTGGGGGCGCAGCCATTTATGGGACCAAATTTGTGAATTCATCACTTACGGACCACTCTAATGATGAATAATTATTAAATGTATCATTATACATGGTAGCACTAACTCCAGAATATGATTTTATGTAAAAATGATTGGTAGAATGAATTTAGAGCCCGAATGGACAGTATATAGGCCGAATAGCTTACTGTGCGCTATTGATAATGTTTACCCATTTATTTATTTATTTTTTATTATAGCTTATGTTTGAATTCATGTTTTGAAACATGATGTGAATCATAAATCTATGATGTTATGCCAAAGCTATAATTATTTTGTTAAGTTAATATTTTAAGCTATATTTATAAGAAAGTCCAAATAGCTCAGTTGTTAGAACCTAAGACTCAAGGTTTCAGTTTCCGGTCATGCCATCCATATTATTTGCTGGGAATTTATTATTTACTATTAATGCAATATTTTCCATTTCTAAAAGTAGTTAAGATCTCTGATATTTCGAAATGGGACAAATTCCGCAATGTATTTATTACGTTTAAAAAAATTGTGACTGACTGATGGACGGACAAAATTTCTATTTATATAAAGATTAGTTTTAAAAAAAAGGTTTAGACTTCTGATGTCAATAAAGACATGGGATCAAAGATGCAGATTGTGATGACGTGACACACATACACACAAACTTTGCTTTATATGTATAAAAACAAAACAAAAAACATCTATTTTAAATGTTTTTGAAACCATTTTTGTTTTTTCTTCTTTTTCTTATTTAGGCATTCAGAAGTTCAGACTATAATGAAGCCGTAATTTATTATAACCGAAGTTTATCCATTTGCCCTTCAGATGTTGTGTACAACAATCGGGCGCTTGTATGTAAGTAACCGTTTTCAAACTCCTTCATCTTTTGATGATCATCATCATCTTCTTCTTAACATTGGTTTTACATGCTGGCATATGTTGGACGGCTTTTAGAAATTAACTTCCAAACTAACCTATCTCTGTCCAAGTCTTTATTCATCCCTCTTTCTCATCACTATCCCACCGTTATCACTTCCTATGTTTTCCTTACCCTTCTCCTGCCAACTGACCCTGCTATCTCAACTCTTCTACATCTACTAACCCAAGAAGTTTCATCTATTCTTTCAACCTTACCATACAATCAAAGTCTCTAGTTTTGCACATATCTCTTCATACTGTCCAGTTCCTCTCAGGTCATCAGATCTAAGCCTGTCTTTAAGTCTCATGTTACACATCCATTGTATCATTCTCATAACATTTCTCTCCTTGCAATACATGTCCTCAACACTGGCCAGGTTTCACTTCTATATATCATCACACTGCGTACACATGCCTTATAGACTCTTCCCTTGGTCGACAATGATAACACTCTGCTGGTTAGTAAAGGCAGAAGTTCATTGAACTTACCTATCCACTTCTAATTCTTGCTATCACATTTGTAAATCCCCACTAAGAATCAAGTTCAAGATTAGTAAAGAAGTTGGGTTATGTGGTATGTAGGAATAAGAGATCTTCTAAAAGTTGACACCGATTCTGAAATGAGTTATCATTTTAACAGGATTGCACAGTTGAAGGGTATAAGGTCCGATTCCGACTCCTGGGATTCCAAAAATTCCAACTCTGACACTGACTCTGAGATAGAAGATAGAAGAACTAGAAATTGGAGCTCAGTCGAGCATCTTCCATGGAAATAATGATAGAGTAGAAAAAGACTAACAACATCTCTTCTGTGAGAAATGGGCAAAGAATGTGGAGAACAGAAGCAATCATCCCCCGCTAGAATACGAATGTCAAATTTGTACTCTTACGTTGTTTTCTCACTGTTTGTTTGTCCGTGCAGCTTTTCATTTTCTCAAAAATGATCCGTTATTTTTTCATGGAAAATTTTTGTGTGAAGTTATGACGAGCATAGATGCAGAAAACTGAGCCAGCTAGATTGTTCGAGAAATATATATATTTTTTTTTTTTTTCGCAGGCGGCTAAAATGTCCCTAAATGGCAATTCTTTGTAAATATCTAATATTTCCTGAAATACTCCCCTGTTCAAAATCCACCAAAAGTTTGTTGTTGTTAAGCGAGTTAGACTTCTGCTTGGAACCTATAAAGATCGTGCCTCAGGATTGCCTGGTCTGCATGAAGTCCTCCTCATTAGTCGCAACTATTCGTTAACCTGCAGGATTGCAGATTTTTACCTCGACACCCAGAACAGTAAGGTTAACGAAGTCGGGAAAGTTTGCCGCAGAAACAGGATTGCCACTTTCACTCCATTCATTGCGGTTTCTCAATCGACATGTCTTTGCTTGCCACATGCAAAAGTAGTGGACGACGGATCCTGATGCTGACTCCTTTCGGATTTTCCCCAGAGCTTTGTTAGTTGGGTAGCTCTGATACTATCACGTTGTCACTGCCCCTACCATAATGAGGAAGGGTTGGACTTTAGAAGGTTTTTGTTGTGTTTTACGGTATGTCAACCATCATTGGGTCGTTTTATGCCGAAAACATACATGTTTTGTATATGCTTTATTTTTTTTTAGATTAAGTTGAAATGATTTTTGTCACATAAAACACTTATCCTTATTTACTTACTCCTGCGAGGATGGAGGTTCGTTTTTAATGTGGGAAAAATCCAGCTCCCCAAAAAGATGCACTCTAGATTGGGACAAAAATTAAAATTGCCTCCGTTGAGAAGAATTACTCCTTCACTGACCAAGGACAGAAATGATGAAGTGCAGTATCAGAACTGATAGTAGACTTTGCTCCTAGCAGAAAAGTGCCTAGTCTTTCCAAATGGTCACCCATTTAGTACTGGCTAGGCTCAATATCACTTAACTTTGATGATCTTACGAAAACCAATGTATCAGCGTGATTATAGCTATATGCAAAAATTTAGTATTAACGGTTTTATTTACGTGAAACAAGTAGCGGTGACCCCTAGTAAAACTCTGGTGTGTCCTGAGGGAAACTGCTAAATGACCACCTTCAAAATTGGCATAATTGCACTTTTTCACAAATATCTAAATCATTAGATTCTTCCCAAAATCTAACAATTCTTCTTTTTTTCTTCTGTTTAACATCCATTTTACATGCTGGCATACGTAGGACGGTTTTAATTAATTTACTAAGTAACCTATCTCAGACCCGGTATTCATTTATTCCTCTTTCACTTAGGTCAATTTTTATCACTTCTTCTCATGTTTTTCTTGGCCTTCCCCTGTGAACTGAACCTGCTACCTCAAGTCTACTACACCTACTAACCCAAGAATTCTCATCTTTCAATGTGGCCATGCCATCAAAGTTTACTTTTCTGCACATATCTCTCTCTACTGTCCAGATTTAATCTTCCTCTGAACTAAGCTTGTCTTTATGACTCGGATTACACATTTATCTATCATTCTCATATCATTTTTCTCCATGCAATCGTCACTGGTCAGGTTTCACTTCCATACAACATCACACTGCGTACACATGCGTGATAGACTATTCCTTTGGTCGACAGTGGTAACGCTCTGCTGGTTAGTAATGACAGAAGTTCCCTGAACTTACTCTATCCACTCCTAATTCTTGCAATCACACTAGCACCTGATCCACTCTTTGCTCCAATGGTATCCCCAAGGTGGCAAAACTTCTTGACAACCTCAATAGCTTCGCCATCCAGATGTACTTTCTCCACATTTGAGTTATCATCCATCTCCATCCTCTCTCAACCTCCCAGTAATTGCACCAACAAAATTTATGATTAATAATTGTTTACATTATTCCAAGAGTAGGGATTGCAGGGGAAACAACTCACGCTTTACTTGCTTTCTTCATTGAACTGTTTTTAAAAATTGAGAACATATTTGGAGGGGTGGGGTGAGGGGTCAACTTTATACCGCCTTACCATTCATTACCTCCACAAAGTAGGTTATGTTTTTGGTCGAGTTTGTTGGTTTGTCACTATCTTTGTTTGTATACAGCCTAGTATCAACATCGCTTGACCAATCGTCACCAAACTTGGTGAAAATATCGGAAAAGTTTTGTCGCATTCAAATATTTTATGAAATTTTAACTTCCAATTTTTCCAAATTTGATACATAGATCTGTTGCTCTTTGATAACAATAACCCTAACCATGCAAACTTACGTCTGATCAGATAAATAGTTTTTGTTTGTGTCCTCAATGTTTCCATGGCATAACAAGGAATACTTCATACAATATGGAGAAGTAAGGCGAGATAAGACTTTGGCCCATCCATCCTTACGTTGTCAGGTGGAGGTATGTAGTCGCACGACTGACTTGTTCTAACTATATTCCTTTAATAAATGTCAGTTAAAAGATCTTTTCGAAAGATGATCTTTACTGACACAAAACCACTTCTTTTAAATTAATGTGTCCCTCAACATTTATTTGTATTTACAGATCTTAAGCTGAATCAATGGGATGACGCCATCAAGGACTGCAATAAGGTTTTAGAAAGTGAAAACGATAATATCAAAGGTAAATATTTCACTATTTTCTTCCCCCTTTTAAGGGGTTAATTTATACAAGGGAGAGTAGAAAGTGGACATTTGGTTTACTTTCGGCAGCCTTGTAACTCTCGCTTCCCTTATTTTGTCCTTTAGTCCTCACATTCCATGAGTGATGTTTCTGACAACGGGGGAAGAATTGCTGTTTTCTGGGTCGGAATCTGTCCATCTAACACCTGTCAATGGCTAGTTTTTGACTTTGAAGTAGTTTTTTTTTTTAGCTTCTTACATCAAATGGCTTCTGAAGCAATTTCCATAAAAGAAAAGTTAAACCCATGTAAATTATACATGATTTTAAATTAATGCACTGTTTAGTGCATCATTTAATGTTTAATCTATCTCTATATATAAAAATCAATCTCTGTGTATGCGTTTGTGTGATCCCTATAGAAAAAAAGGTTAGAGAATCTACATAAAATCTAAGTGTATTCTAATGTAAAATTTACTGGGAAACTTTGAATATATCCTATTTTTATTACATTTAAATCATATGTATAAAATTTTCTGGGGAAGACAATGGAAGTGGTCCTGAATCTCTACATTACCCTCTATGTGCCGAATATCTACATGCCCCCACTTCTGGTTTAAAACTTCAAATATATATACCTGATTTTAATAAAATCTAAATCATATGTACAAGACACTAATTCAGAGAGTTTTCCAACATTTCAGTTTCTCCCAACTATATTAGGGAGTGAAACGCAAAAAAAAAGTAAAGAAAGTAATATGGTGTTATGAGCATAGTGAAAAGGTACAGAGTAGTGATTGTCATTCAATCCCGAGTAACGTCTGGTCTTCCTGCTTATTTTTAATAAAGAACAAAATGCTTCTTAGTCAAATCAAATTAACAATGGAAATAGGCAAAATTCGCCTTAGTTACAGTAATTTTGTAATCTATAGTTTGATATATTTTTGTTAATGTTGAATTATTTATCGAAATGAATAAATGTGAAAGTTGTTTTAATTCATCACACCTATATTACCATCAAAACAGCTTACCATTATATAAAGCAATAATACAACATAGTCTTTTGAAATATTGTATATATAGTAGAGACGAAAGACCCAAACATAGGTACTTGCATGCCTAATTTGTGTAACTATTTTTTAAACAGTTTATAATAAATTACTGTTTGCTATTATTCATTTGTAATTTTATTATCCTATTTTATATATATATATATATATATATAATTTATTTAGATACTGTATATTACATATTTCAGCAATGTACCGCGGTTTCATCCAAAAGGACACATTTTGACATCTTTAGTAAATCTTCGTGCCCAGTGGAATCATCGGCAAAAGATGTCTAAATCTGCCCTTTTGGATGAAACCGCGGTACATTGCTGAAATATGTAATATACAGTATCTAAATAAATTATATTAGCTCTCTTATATGATCGAGCACTTTATTTGATTTCTTTTCATATACAACCTGACACACTATATATATATATATATATATATATATATATGCAATTGTTTTGTCGACAGTAGCAGTAATTAATTCAAGTGATTTAAAAAAAAACAAGAATAAATTACTAAAATCTTTCTTAAAATGCTTGTGTATTTATTTTCAAGGGAGATAATTAATTTAAAACTAACACTGCTACCTAGAAAGAAAGATATACCGACGAGACATAAGCAAGAGTTCACATTTGCGTTCAAATGTTCCTTTCCGGCCTTTTCTTTAAAGGCAGAATGCCAGAGTTCATTTGCAACTTTTTAAATGATAGACACTTCCAAGTTCGGATGGGCAACATACTTTCAGTCTCAAAAGAACAAGAAATGGGTGTACCCCAAGGAAGCATCCCGGTTCAGAGACACCCTGGCGCCATTGGAAAACACTAAACTGCCTGAGAATGGGAATGAGGCGATCAAAAGTTGTTATGAATAGATGGGGGCTACAAAACTGACCCAACCATTTGTGAATGTGAAGAGGACCAGACGATGTAACACTGCCTGGTCTGCCTCCTACTGCCCAACCAGTGTAGCTTGAAAGATCTTGTAGAGTACAACACTATTGCAAAGGACTGCATAAAAATGTGGGAAACTGTCATATGACCACATGCTTCAAAGACACGCAAAGAAGAAAAATGCAAAAATTCCTTTTTCGTGTGTTGAAACAGCTGCAAATAATGCTCTGAATCGTTGACTCATTTTTGTTTATGACCGACTGAATGAACCCGGCACTTATTTTGAACACAACTTCCTCATTGACTGGGGCAACTGCTGAATTTGGTCGACCTGTGCGTTCAACATCATTTGTGTCTGTACAGCCGCGTTTAAAGTCAGCATATCACATCTTAACCGTCGTTTCCAACAGAGCAGAGTCAAGATAACACTTATAAAGCCATTGCTTTGCTTGAATAGTATTTTTCCCATCAGAAAGCAATTCTTTAATATACAAAATTCAGATTTTCCATTGTTTTGAAAATTTGCAAGAATAGCTTCACTTCAATAACTAATTTGTAAACTAATAATCCGATTGAGCTCAAATTTTGACATGGGCTATTTGTAGGTTAGTACTTGATAAAAATCATATCGATTTTTTTTATTAGTCATGCCATCTATATATCAGGTCCGGGACTTATTGAGTGGTCTGACATAACATCATTATGACAAGAGTTGAAGCAAGAGAAGGACCAATCAAATTAGAGATTCCCTTCTGAAAATTTGTTATTATATTTGTCTACTGGTGTCATTAAATACAATGTTCAATTTTATTTAACGCCACTTTCCTTTTAAAATAATATTCCGTTTTGATTGAAAAGATAGGTTTGCAATCAAAACGGAATATTATTTTAAATCCGGTCTTTAAATTTATTGGTCTTCTCGACAGATTTGTGTTCCAGCCGATCGCTGGAGAATAGTAGAGCAAATAGGCCCCCCTGCCACGCGCAACTTCCTCAACGGCCTTGGTCTGTTAATGACGTGCCACACTGTGGATCATCGTGAATTGACTTGGCTTTACGAGCGCCTCTCCATCTTCACTATTCGTGGAAATGCCTTGAGCCTGCTCTCAGCCTGCCAAACCAGCAGGACATCCGATTAAACTTCCTGATACTTGTATATTGATTTCGAAAAAGGACATTTTATTAGTTAACTCTTATTTATTGTTACATTCCTGAAATGTTATTTAACTTGGACATTTTCCCCTGTTATATTAATTTTTTTCATTTGTAATATATTTCAAATTTTGTTTAAGACTCTCTTCAATTTTTATTTTAACCTTGTTTTAAAATCGACATGGCATTAAGTGTAACACTGGTCACAAATTCTTTGTTATACTAAGGAATTTATGGTGCTTCTGTAGTTTCACAATGACATTAAAATATTTAACGAAATGTATAAACTTTGTTACGTGTTAGCTGAAAATAAGATTGTACAGAAAAAATTGCGCAAATTTGAGTATTTATTACATTAAAAAAACATCATTAAACACGATTTTATCTATCGTACATCATTTTTGCCTTTTTCTAGTGCTTTTCCATGAAAACCAAAAACTGAGTTATCTCCCTTCTCTCTTGGCGACCCATGATAAAATCTGGCGATTGAGAGAAACAATATGGCGGCCAACCGATAAAATCGTTTTTTATTTTTAATTTAATATGAATTTGTGTAATTTTTTGTGTACAGTCTTCTATTAAGCTACTACGTAAGTACATAACAAAGTTTATACATTTCTTTAGCTATTTATTTTTTAAGAGAGGCCTAACATGTCATTGTGAAACAGCAGAAGCACCGAATTTATTTATTTATTTTTTTGTATTTTTTTTTTTTAGCCCTTCTTCGTCGAGCAACGGCTTATAAAGAGAAAGCGGAGCATAACAAAGCACTGTGTGATCTGAAACAAGTCCTTATGTTGGAGCCAGAAAATCAACGAGCCAAGGTTAGAGACCAAATCTTTTGTTATAAAGTATAATCTAAAGGAATGAATGCGAAAGTTGGATCCATTTCTCGCACAAACGATGCATTCAAAACTAGTGATGGGACGATTTCAAAATCCCCCCCCCCCCCCCCGATACAATTTCTGTTCTAAATTCTCGATTCTGATTCTTTTAAAATCTCTAAATATTTAGTTATATGGTTTTTGTAGTTTTTAAATTTTCAGATAACCGTAAAAACCCATGTAATATGTGCATATATTTTCGCAAGCTTAAAAATACACTTGTGGGGAATGATCTATAGATTTTAGTTTTACTGGTAGTTTAAAATCAATAAATATTTATCATTTTATCATTAGTACCAGCAATGGAAAATTAAGTTTTAAACAAAAACAAACTAACAATGAAAATAAAATAAATAAAAGAATTGTTTTTGGTTTCGGAAAATAAGCACAAATTTTCCCGATACCCCAAAAAGTTCTGATTCCCGATTCCGATTAATCGTCCCAACACTAGTCAAAGCACCCTATTTCAAGTTAATTCAACTTTACGCACTAGACGCACCGTCTTTTTTATATACTGCTTATGTATATGTGATATCAGTCACAAGGTTAACTAATTTGCATATTGTTTTTAAAATGGACATTTTATTAACTATTATTTGTTATTGTTTTTCAATTCAATGTTTGTTTTGATTTTAATATAATAAATACTTCTGTTTCACGATATTGTTTTATTTCCTTGACAAATATTAAGCATTCGTGTTCACATGTTCCTTTTTTTCAAGGGACCAACTTGGTTTAAACAAGTTGCGATCGATTTCTAAATTGCAAGTAAAAAAGCAAATTGCTTTCTTTCTGTTTCTTTCTTTACGGTCAAATTTAAATGATAATTAAAGTTGTATGAAAATTACCAAAATATTAATGTTTATTTATTTGAATAAATGAGAAGAATTTTGTTTTGTGTTTACGGTAAAGTTATGAATGAAATGTTTATTATTTAAAAGTTTTCTCTCAAGCAGAGAACTTTGCGAAGCGATAGCGGGCCGGCAAAGCTAGCTAGTAATTTGATATAATATACGTCTACATTTATAAATATTGTGTGTTTTATTCATCATGTTGAAAATTTTCCATTATGGTGACTGAAAGAGAAAGAGAAAAAAATACTGTTTCACATTTTTCAATGCTAATCGTAAAATTCTGTTATAGCTTTCCAGATTTAATCTTCCTCTGTGCTTATCCGATCTAAATCTGTTTTTTTTAATTTTTTTTTTTTTTTCTTTTACTTTTGTACAAATTAGTCACCGCTTATCAAGACCCAAAGGTCACTCGAGGATAAGGGTTAAAGAGTTTTATAATCAAGGATTCTTTTTAGATTATTTATTTATTGATTGATTTCTTTATTCTTGCAGCAAATATTTCAAGAGATTGAAAGCAAGTTCCCAACGAATCCAAAGTCCGAAATAGAACCGTTGCCAAAGAAGAAAAAAGGTCGAAAGATGGTAATTGAAGACGTCGAGGGAGATGCAGACGACGAATCAGCAAAACTCAAAGACAAAAAGCAACCAGATCCATTAATCAATGGACACCCACACGAAATAGATGGAACAAAATCTTTAGAAAAGTCTGATGAGGTAACCCTTAGCGATACAACGAAGGGCAAAGGAGAAGGGCAATCCAGGAAGGCTTCGAAGCAAAAGAAGAATATTAAGAATAAAATGGATGCCAAGAGTTCAATGGTAAGCGATAATTCTTTGAGTGACCAGTGCCCTGCATCCAACGTAAAACAGGAGAAGCCGCCCGGAGATCCTCCTGTCCAAACGGCTCAGTTGAAAATTGCTGAAGATCCACAGGATAAAAAAGATCCCCAAGAAAGCATCTCCGTTTCCTGTGATAAAAAATTAAAGACAGAAGAGACTTTAATAAAACCTCCCAAAGTTTTTACTCAGTGGCCTTTACCGTCTCACGTGGAATCCGTAAAAAGGTCTGGCAATGATATGTTCCAGAGGGGCAGGTATGCAGAGGCCCTTAAATTTTACACTGACGCTATTGACATGTTGCAAGACAGTGAGTATATTTTGATTTATTTTTAATTTTATTTTTTTCAGGGGGGAGAGGGAGGCGGCTTCTTTGCAATGACACGAGCATGATAAAAAGTATCTTGTTATTCATTTAAAAGTCTCTTCTATAAGTACTATTATGGCATGCGTTCTTCAGAATTCTGATTAATAACCTGCTTCATTTATTCCAGTTCGTTTAACTCGTTATTCCAGTAGCTTCTTTCCAAGAACTGCAGGCTTGTGGAACTCTCTTCCTGCTGATTGTTTTCCTCCAACCTATAGCCTCGATCTTTTCAAGACTAAGGTCAATAGGAATTTCCTTCTTTGCGATAATCATCTTTCATATTTTTTAGCTTCTTACATCAAGTGTCTTCATGACTTGTCTGGACCGACTTTCATAAAAAAAAAGTAAATACTTTAATGACTCGTAGAATCTCAGTGTATTTTCTAAATAACCCAATTTTTTTGGTGGGGTGGGGGGGGGCTAGTGAATACTCATTGAAGATCACTTTGTAATGGAATCACTAAATCACTCTTTATCCTTTGTCCGATTAATCCAAAGTTTTGGGTGCAAGGGAAATAATATAATTTACTTTTTTGTTTCTTGTCGGGACAAGAGTTACTTCCCATAATATAGAGAGCAAAAACATAAGTCCGTCATGAGACTACATACTTCAAGCCTGACAACATAATGATAGACTAGTCTTATCTGGACCTTACTTCTCCATATTCTATGAAGTATTCCCGAAGTTATGCCATGGAAACATTGATAACTCAAAAATTATTTATCTGATCAGGCTGAAACTTTGCATGGTTGGTACTGTTCTCAAAGAATATCAGATCCATACATCAAATTTGCAAAAATCTGAAGTTGATATTCTATAAAAATTCCGACCATGACTAAACTTTTCACGGTCAGTGCTATATAAAATGCATGGCTTCATTTACTACAATATAGACCAAGTAGTGACTCTTTACGATGAACAGGACCGAAGTTATCCCTAAAAGTGTAATTTTCAACTTTTCCTTGACCTTGAAGTTTAATTTAGATATCCCAAGATTAAATCAGTTATAAGTTCGACCATGATCGATATTTTAACCAAGATTGGTCCAGCGATGTGGATTGAAACAAATAAACAAACTTGACAGAAAACATGATAGGCGTAACATGACAGTGAATGATTTTATTATTTTTTGTTAAATTCATTCGCAAATGAGCAAACAGACCTCGGATCTTTGTATGTCTATTCTACCTGTCTCTCAGAATCCTTCTCCACCGAGCACTTAATCAATCTGTTAAGTAAGCTTTGCTTACGTCATCTAATGTCATTTTCTGACCGAATTCATTGCTGGCTTAGAATCTTTCCACCCACATTTCTCTTTAAAACAATATCCATTCTTTAGTCAAATGTTTACCGAATCAATTGATGTCTAAGGAATGTTTCTGCTTAACCATTTCAATCCCAAAAAAATTATTTTTCTCTTGTCTTTTTATTTTGATGTTAAATCACCCTGACGACGTCCGGGTTTCTAATCCTTGTTCTGCCTTATTAAATATTGTTTTACACATAAAATAATTTAAATAAGAAATCTCAACATGAGCTAATTTTTTTTTTTTTTTTTTTTTTTTTTTTCATTGAGCTAATTTTTTGATGTACTTACATCATCCTCTTACTCTCCTCTCACACTGCTGCTACCACCCCCATACCTAAAATATTCAATGTGCAAACAAGCAAAGAAGATTATCAGAGTTTGAGAATTATATAGATAAAACTTTTAAATTTTAACACACCTAGGTATTGTTCTACATCTAATTAACAATTTCATTAACACTTGTCCTCAAGTGGCCTTTGGGCCTTGATAATTAGTTAGTATAAAAAAAAATTGGGTATGACTGATCACGTCATGAAAAGAATGCAGACGTCGTCAACAATTTTTTATGCAGGATTGATTGCCTATAAATGTGCCAAAAGTTTCATCGTCATAGCATTATTTATTTTATTTTTATTATTTTTTTTATTATTCACACCACACAAGACACATTACCACTGATACATAAAGGGGCTACTGAAAATTAGGGGCCAGATTTATAGGGGCATCCTAAGTGGAAAGTCAGGCAGCAAGATGTTTGTCCACATTACATTTAAGTTTCAGCATGTTAATAAAATCGAGGAAAGAGGGAGCAGGGAGAGAATTCCAAAAGCAAGCAGTTCAGGGAAAAAAGCTATTAGAGTAGAACGCTTTCCGGCATCTGGGGACTTCTACAGTAAAGGGGTGGAATTTTTCTAGTAGTTCAGGAGTAAAGACCCCCCCCCCCATCCAAGTTAAAGAGTACCTAAAAATCTCAGATATAATAAAGAACTCATGGATATTTCTAAATAACCCAAATTTGGGATGGGCTTGGGATGAATACTCATTGAGTATCTTGGAAAGGGGAAGGGTAAATATTGTTTTACACTTGAAATAATTTGAATAAGTAAACTGAACATGATCAATTTCTTTCATTGAGCTAATCTTTTGATGCATCAAATAGAATTTACTTTTAGCTCTATAGAATTAAATAAAGAAGGAAATGGTAATGCCTGGGAGGATGGTATCAGAACAACAGAACAGGTACTACAATTACTCCCTCCGCAGGGGAGAAGGTAATGACTGAGAGGATAGTCTCATAACAACAGAACAGATACTACACTACTCACCCTCCCCTTAAATTGAGCAGTGGAAAATAGTACAATCATACATTAATAGAAGTAATAGTATAGTTTTTGCTTCAGACAGACAGATACAAAATCTCCATTAGTAATAGAATTACAATAGTACATCGATAGAAGTTATAGTATGGTTAGAGTTTCAGACAGGCAGATACCAAATCTCCATTAGTAATAGATAAAAAACGAGTATTAATGAAATTATTTCTCTAAGAAGATTTGTAGTTTTAAAAACCAAAGTCATCAACATCCAAATTGTGAACAGTTTCCAAAAGTTTTCCGTATCGGTTACGGCTGTTTTATTTTCTGTTTCAGAATCGGAAGAACAAACTGTCAATCTGTCTCTCATCTATAGCAACCGTGCAGCTTGTTGCCTTAAAATGGGCAACTGTCAGAGTAGCATTATTGATTGCACCACTTCCCTGAATCTGGTGCCGCATGCAATAAAACCCCTTCTTCGGCGTGCTTCCGCCTATGAAACACTAGAAAGGTTTGGATGATACATTTTTACTTTGGCCGTTTCTTTTTGTTTGTGTTTTTTTTTCTTTTTTTTTTCAATCTGATATCCATGAGTGCAGACAAATTGCGACTGAAGAAAAGTATGATATGTTGTTTCAAAATCTTGAACAGTCACGGCATCTCTCTACCAAAAAGTATTTTATCAAAAAAAATTAAAGATACTAATGTAAACATGCGCAACACTGCATGTTTAGTCGGGTGCATAGATGCATGCTACGGACGGCAGACCTGGAATGGGCAAATATTTAGCTAAAGGAACAGATCACACAATAAATAGGCTGGCGGCTTTGAAATAGTAATATCTTCTTGGATACAAGATTCCATGCTGTGATTTTGATTACAATCGAAGTATGAATACTTATCGGAAGAATCCATTTTATATCTGAATAGGGATGCTACCACAACATAGACAATGAAGGGGTGCACGTGTAACTCTAGAAAAAGGTAATCGGGACTGATTTGGAATCTGGACCAAAACTTATTCTTAAAATAAACATCCTGGAGAGATGCCTTAAAAGAGCCTACCAAAATGTCCAATGCTTTTAACAGGTAAAAAAGACGTTAAACCAGACGAAGACGATGACACTTATAACAGGCTTTGCAGACATGTAATTCGGGTCCACGGCCGGAGGGGGGCTTAAATTACTACTAAATATCAATTACTTAGAATACCTTCAGGTAACTACTGCCATTATTAACCAGCAGAGCGTTACCACTGTCGACCAAGAGAAAAAAATGATGTGAGAATGATACGATAGATGTGTAAGGTGAGTCTTAAAAGTAGGTTTAGATCTGATGACGAAGTATGAGCTGATTTCTAGGATCAAACTGGTGTTCAGGTGTATCTCAAAGAACACTGTGAACGCCGTGTGTTCCTCCAGATTCAGGTTCCAGCAGTGGTAGAGGCTGAAGTGACTTCTTCGAGTCAACTGTATTCAGCAAAAGATCCTCTAAGTGATTCGTTTTGAATTTTGAGAATACATCTATAATTGACCAAGATATGACTAAGGTGTCACCACTTATCAAAGGCCACTTGAGGATAAGGGTTAATGAGTGTCATCTGAAGGTTGAGAGTTCAATCCTCAGTACGGGTGATACAAAGAATTGCGAATTACTGAAGACTTCTCCCAGCCATGGTTGACGGAACAAGAGCATGCTACCCTCGTTCAGAATTCCGTCCAGATTCTCGAGTTCGACATAAATATTCCTGAGTTTGAAGAGATACACCTGAAGAAGGTTGAAGGTTACAGCGGCCGAAACGTTGTGATGATAACACTCAAGATGAGAAATGTAGTCCGAATAACCAAAATTATACAAATTTAAATGCTGTTAGTTATATGAAATTATATAATTAAAATAATTTACTGGACTTAATTTCCATGAACAGAGTTTCTTTCCAAGAACTTCTCATCTGGAGAACACATTACAATGGGACTGCTTCAAGTCCAATGTCAAAAAAATCTTGTCGAGCTACATTCATCGTTTTTAATCCTCTCATGGTATTGTTCATCATCCAGCTGACAATCTCATTAGCCCTTATCCTCAAGTTACTTTTAGCCTTGGTGAGTGATGACTCATTAGTATATTTTGAAAAAAAAAGTACAAAATCAACTTCGAAATCTAGTGGGTGATGATCTAATCCGTTGCTAGTCTTTCTTTACTTTATCGTTATTTCCATGGAAGTTGCTCGACTCAGCTCAAATCTCTACTTCTTCCCTGTAAAACATTCACAGCAAGACCTCGGCTGTCTATCACTGCAAATAACTCTTTTTTTCTCCCTCTGTGTACCTAAGATTAATCAGAATTTCCATAAACAAAGTTTCTTTCCAAGGATTTCCCATCTTTGGAACACATTACCATTGGATTGCTCCCCTGCAAGCTACAACATGGTAGTCTTCAACTCTACGCATTCCACCCATCGTTTTCAATCCTCTCATAGTATTGTTCATCATCCAGCTGACAATCTCATTAGCCTTATCCTCAAGTTGCTTTTAGCCTTGGTAGTGATGACTCATTAGTATATTTAAAAAAAAAAAAAGAAGTCTAGAGTTGAGTTTTGAATGTGAGAGAAAATAGGTATTTACCTCTTTCCTACCGCGAGAAGAAGTGACACAAGGTCAGAAGGTGGGGGTTGAAAAACCAGCGCACAAGAGGTGTGTGCGCTCTGGACATCAACAATTGTCTGAGCAGCCCCGTCTGTATTTTCCGGTGGGGCGCCTCAGGCAATTAGCAATAAACTAACCCCCTTCTCAAAGAGAGAAGGTAAAGCCTGGTACTTAAAACAGCATTCACCCGGAGTTTGTTCAGCCGACTCCATCCATCCTTGTCACTGCATCCCTCATGAAGACTGACCAAGCCTGATGATTTGAAGTCAACGATTGAGTGATCTTTAGCCACTTAGTGTTCCAACGGCAAACTCCGTAGATTTGAGGACCCAGGTTGGGTTCCATGTCAGCTCTAACTGTCATCAGCTAGGGTTTTTTTTTTGTCCACCACATTGCCTTTTCCAACTCTGTAGAAGAGCTGGGGCAATTGCTTCGTAGATGAATTCTCTTGGTTTACGGCGAAGGGCATGACCCAGCCAGTGTAGATGTCTCGTGAGGATGACTCGTCGGACGGAGCTAATTTTGCAGAAGAAACATACTGTATTGTTTGAGAGGAAGTGCTGCAATCAGACACAGAGGATGTAAAACCTGGGAGGGTGGACCCCCTAGAACTGCACAGGACCATACCTCAGCCCGACAGATGCACGGTCATCACCTACTTAAAAATGATCCAGACTCTGTCGGACTAATTTGTCGAGGAAGAAGTATGCTCAACTTGGTATGAACAAAACCTACTAATGGTGTGCCAGGTCAGGGTATGATTTGTTCTCCGTGCCGCCTCAGAAGGGTGGCCGATTGGTTGAGAGGAAGAGCTTTCACACCATCTGTGTTATTTGGGAAGATGTGTCTTTCATTGAGATTTATGAAGAACTGTAATTGAAATATTATATTTTTGTAAATAAAATTCTACAATTGTAATATTTCTATATGTCTTATGTTTTGTCGTATTGGTGACGCCTTGCACCTATATGCATATTTCTTATTTCTTATTCCAGATACGGATTTGCCTATATCGATTATAAAAACGTTTTGGCTATCGATTCAAGCGTGGAGGTCGCCCAACAGGGCTCGTCGCGATGTAGCAAGGTTCTCATCCAATTGCAGGGTTATTCTTGGAGGGAGAAACTTCCCCCCATGCCAACCATCCAATCATCTGACATCCCTGTAATCCAAAAGCCTGCAGGCGCAGAAACTACCACCGTGCACGACCCAGTCAGCACAAAACCCGCTGAGGATGAGAGCAAAACTTCCAAAAACAAATCGAAAAAATCCCAAAAGAAGCAAAGTCCAACGGTCGAAAAACAAGGCTCCACTCCTGAGAAGAAGGCGCCAAAGACTTTGACGAAAGACGAAGAATTTGATCTGATGAAAGCGCAGGGGAACCAACACGTGAAAAATGTAAGTAATTATTTTTAATCCAGAAAAAGCGGATTTCCGTTTAAATCGCTAGAACCTCTCATGGATGTAAATTCTCGGCTTTTTTTTTTAAGAAAAGGCTGATTTCTGCCAAGCGACAGAGCCTTACCTCCTTATTTTTTTCACTGCTATTTGGCTGTATTTTATTTCTTTCTTCTTCCTCTCTCTTGCTTTATCTTTATTTCTCTTTTCCTGATTTTTCTCTTCCTCTTCCCGTTTTGTCTTGTGTTGCCTTCCTTTTCTCTCTTATGACAGTTCACTCTGAAAATGAAAACTGTTAATTTTGCCATGAAAGCTAAGACTTTAAAAGATTCGGGGGGGGGGGGGGGGCAGAGAGTTAGATCACTTTTGTTTCATCAAAGAATAACTTTGTCACCTTACTCCCACATGCGGACTCAGTGTCTTTCACTTAATTTTGATTTTCTTAGTTGAAACTGGGGTTATTTAGGAAAAAAAAAGTTGTTTTTTGCGCTGCCCTATGCACATGTGCGGGATGATGGGTCAGGTTGGGAAATTCATTTCGATTTCAGATTTTTTATCATTGACTATTCACATTTCTTCATTTTTTAATTGTTTTCTTTTTATTTGTTATGATTTTAATGCCGAGACTGGTGGTATCTGCGGGTTTATCAGGAAGATTTGTCTGTACAAAAGATTCTACGAAACAAGTACTTCTGCCATTACTAATCAGCAGAGCATTACCACTGTCAAGAGAAGACTCTATTAGGTATATGTACACAGTATGATAAAGTATAGAAGTGAAACCTGGCCAGTGAGGGTTGAGGACATGCGTTGCATGGAGAGAAATGATATGAGAATGATATAAAGACAGACTTAGATTTGATTATCTCAGAGGAAGATTAAATCTGGACGATGTTAAGGAGATGTGTGCAGAACAGGAGACTTTGTTTGGTCACATTGAAAGAATGGCTGAGAGTTCTTGAGTTAGTCGTTGTAGAAGAGTTGAGGTAGCAGGTTCAGTTCACAGGGGAAGACCAAAGAAAACATGGGGAGGAGTGATAAGAATGCACTTGAGAGAAAGAAGGATGACTAAAAACCTGTCCAGAGATAGTTTAGTTTGGAAGTCAATTTCTAAAAGCCATCCAACACATGCCAGTATGTAAAACGAACTCTAAACCGGATATGATGATGATATAAAAAAAAAATTTATTTAACATTTTTAAATATTAAATGTCAAAATATTTTTTTAAATTTAAATTTGTGGGAACACTGGTTTCGTACACTTTTCACATTTTAATAATTTTTTTTACATATATAACTTACTGTACCAGCATTGCCTGGGATGCAGTGAAGTCATTTTGGTTTTTAATTTTTATTTGTTTACACATTTTATAGATTTTTGTGTTTATAAATTCTTTTGTTGAGAGTATGCTGAGTTTCACCAATGTAGGGATTGTGTATATGCTTGCTTGTGTAGCAGATGTGTTGCCAGTACACAAGTCGGCATATACACAATTTAATACCTATACATTTAGTCAGAAATTCATTCATTCTCTAAACATACCTCACACATAAAAACTTTGTAAATCTCAGCTTTTGCAATCCACTGCTCACACGACTGATTTGTTTTTATTTTTATTCTTTTGTCTTTGCACAGGAGGAATATCAGAAAGCCATTGAGTGCTACACCAAATGTGTACAGTTATTTCCAGACAAAGTTGTTTCCTATACCAATCGGGCTTTGTGTTATCTCAAATTAAATCAAGTAAGTTAAATTTTATTAATAAAATAAAGTGGGTGGGGTGGGAGTGAGGGAAAGGGGTTCAAGAAGCAAGATAGCGAAACATTTTCATTTAATCATGAAAATTTTTCGCTATCTTGCTTATCGAACTCTCTTCCCTCACTTCCACCCCACCCACTTTATTTTCTTTATTATCCACAAATATTTTCTTTTTATTTGTTTTTGTGACATTTTATGTGTAATTTTCATAATTATTTATAATTTTCAGATTGGTTTTCTCATTTTTGTTGTTGTTTTGTTCTTCAGCCTTCTTTAGATCCCTTATGTTGTCAAGATATGATTTAAATTTCTGAACCTACTGAGATCATTTTATCGTACTAATATATACTAGCAGGACCCACGGAAATTCCATGGTGATTTATACATCAATCTGTATAATTTACTGTTAAATAACAAATGTCTGTCAGGATTAATACTGAAAAAAATGACTTGTTTATTCTCTAAATCTTTTCTGAACATAATAAAAAATTTATTGAATATATAATTTCACTTGGATTCTAACCCAACGATTCTGGAGTCAGTCGGACTCGTAAAATACTTGGAGTTTGGAGTGATGCTTTTTATTTCTCAGAAATCAATAGTCTGAACACTGGAAGACTTTTGGAATCCTAGTAGTTGGGGTCTGATATTTTGGAATCCTAGGAGTCTGGGTCGAAATATTTTGGAATCCTAGGAGTCGGGGTCGAAATATTTTGGAATCCTAGGAGTCGGGGTCGAAATATTTTGGAATCCTAGGAGTCAGCCCTTCATACACCACAACTCTGATTCTAACGCTACTTCTAATGAAAGTAAATCAGGTAGTGAAGCCCAAATTTTGGAGCTTTGGTGTGTGTGGAGGAGGGGGGGGGGGGTTAACTTCTTTGTTGCTATTTCTCCCAGATGTATTTGGATTTGGAGTGGTTGTAAAATATAATCTATCATTCACAGATTTATTCGCAAAATATACGCCTACAAAACTAATTAATCTGCAAACCATTTGTATACAAAATAGACATATGTTTTCGACATAAAATGACTTCACAAGTTTTGTCTCTTTTTAAAACTGACATCAAATTAGCAATAAAAGTTGATTTTTTCTTTTTAACTAATTGTAATTTTATCAACTAGGATGGGTAGAGCTGGCTAAAAGAAGCTCAAAACCGTTTAAATTATGCAAATAGCATCAGTGGTTAAAAAGTTATGATAATTTAAAGTGCCGAAATTTGTGTTTTTCATTGGACATTTTTTCTTTAATAATCCTTTAAAAAAATGGGCCAAAATATGGACCTCATAATTTCAAGAAATTCAGTAATTTCTCCACCATTTATTTATTTTTTAAGATATTCTTATGAAACTTGGTACTCTTATGTAAAATCATGTGGTCTTTCTGATTATGGAGTCAGATTTTATTTATCTCTTTACATTAAGCCATGAATTATAAATTAAATGGGTAAATTTCAAAGTTTTTCAAACTAGCACGTTGTATCATACGGATTGTGAGATATTTCAATATAACTTTACTTTCTTTTAAGTCACTACATAGTGTCTGTATAACAGTAACTGCACTATTACTATCTTTTTTAAAGAAATTGCGTAATTTAAGCACAACACCATTTTTTTTAAAGCCTTACACTGCACTAAAATGGTTCTTTCAGCAAGGTTGCGACAAGTTAGTTGCAGTGTTTCACAGTAAGGTCTTGTATATATTTACTCCATAATACTGGGGAAAAATAAGATTGGATAAAATTTGTAATCCAAGCACTGCCACATAGAACCTAAGTCCGGGTGGCAACAGACCCCCCTCGAAAAAAACAAGAACATGGTTACATCTAATATTTAACTAAAACGGTTACACGTCATTCAAACGCTATCATATAAGAAAAAAAAGGTCCAAAATGAGCATTTGTTTTTCCAATTTACAAGTTTGTTTGTTTTTTCACAATAAAAAAATGTAATGCTTTACTTTATTTTATTTTTTACATTTGACCAGACGGACAGACGGACGAAACTTATATTTATATAAGATAATAAAAATCAAACTAAAAATGAAAATTGAAAAGTATTGTGGTTTCTTAATTATTAATAATATTATTTGTCAATTAAAAATAAATGAGATCAAACAGAACGAAAAAGGAGTGAAAAAGAAAATATACAATAAATAAATGGGTAATTTTTAACAATATCGAACAGAACGAAAAAAGGGTGAAATAAACAAATGTGATGCAAATAAATGTTACCAAATGCAAATTAAGTTACTATTCTACCTATTTTTTGTGTTTTATAGTATTTTTAAGCGCTTTTATTTACAAATTTTATCTATTTTTTTACACTTACTAAATCTGACACATACAAGATGGCGACCGCATGGGTGCGGCGAAAATCGCAAAAAATCGAATATTAAACAAAAATACAGCTAATAACTCATCAATTGGAAGACAATTGAATGTTCAACCGAACTGTGCATTTTATTAGCTATATTTTGTTTAATATTCGATTTTTGAGTGATTTTCGCCGCACCCATGCGGTCACCATCTTGTATGTGTCAGTAAGCGTTAAAAAAAGATAAAATTTGTAAATAAAAGCACTTAAAAATACTTCAAAACACAAAAAAAATAGGCAGATAAGTAGAATAGTAACTTAATTTGCATTTGGTAACATTTATTTGCATCACATTTGTTTATTTCACCCTTTTTTCGTTCTGTTCGCTATTGTGCCTGCCAGGTCGCATTTTCACCGGATAAAATTAAAATTCTAAAGAAAATTTAAAATGGATAAACATTTAAATTTGAAAAAGACAAAAAAAAACAAAGTATATAATACTCCTTTTTGTCGTACAAATAGCGTAAAGAATTTAAGCAAAACAAAACTCATAAAACACGTGTTTGTAAAAGCGACTAGTTGTTATGATCTTACATAGAAGAGGGGAGAGAAGAAGAAGAAGAAGAAAGTGAGAAAAGAGAGAGAGGAGAAACTGCGAAAAGAGAGAGAGAGAGAAGAAAGAAAAGGGCGAATGCTGCCTGTAACTCGCTGTCAGGCAGGCGAACAGGGGTGCGGAGGGGTACGTTTAAAAAGTTAGTTTATAAAAATACGTTTTCAAAACATTTTTTTTAAAAAGAATTTTACAGAATAAACGTATAAAATAATAAATGCAGGACACACAAATTATCAAATATTTACATATTATACATCAAAATAATTCTGAATCTATCCTTGATATGAAACCACGTGATTTGAGTCAATATCTCTAATAAATTTCGAAATATTCATATTTAACTTTGATCGGTAGTATCTTCGTTTCTAATAGTAATAAAAATCCAAATCACGTGGTTCCCAACCTATTCATCTATGTTTAATTAGCATGTGAAATCTCAAGAATATCCAGTCACATCAATCCGCTGCATTTTAATCGGAATGTAAGGTATGAAAAATAAAAATGAAAAAAACAGTTTCCCTTCCGTGTTTGTCATTTTTTAACGTTTTTTCATTTTTAACTTGGAGTATAAAAATATTTAACGTAGTAAGGCACATGAAATTAATATCATAGGAATGTTTATTTTATTCTCTTTCCATCCATATAATTGTTTTAAATATTGAACCACAAATAACAGAGATATGACTTTTTAAAGAAGTATGGGTGTGAAATTTTGCCGTTGTCCAACGAAAAAACGCTATCTGCTTGTAATGCTAATCAAATAACCCGAAAAGACGTGATATGTCGTAAAACAAAACAACCGAATGAAAGTTAAGTTAGCATAAAAAGTGAATCATGAGTTTACTTTTGGCAGCTTTGTTACTCTCTATCTTATTTTATCCTTTAGTCTTCACATTCCATGAGCGATGTTTCTGACAAAGAGGGAGAATTGCTTTTTTCTTGGTTGGTTATTGTTTTAAGTGGGTAGTATGTGGAGGTTTCCAATCCTCTCATAGTATTCATCATTTGGCTGTCAATCTATCCATCTCCTTAACCCTTATCCTAAAGTAGTTTTTTAGCCTTGATAAGTGGTGACTCATTAGTAGTACAAAAAGAAAATGTCTTCCAAGACAATATACTAAAAATGAACACCCTCAGCATTTTATTTAATTTTATGTGTTTTTTATTGTTTCCTGCTCTTTCTTGTTTAGGCTAACAAAGCTGAGAGTGACTGTGATAAAAGTTTGAAAAAAGAACCGGATAATATTAAAGCAATGTTTCGAAGAGCACAAGCCAAAAAGGTGAGTAATGTTTTTTTTTACTTTTTTAACTGAATATGATGATGATAATGGTCGTCATCATCATCATCATCATCATCATCATCATTATGTACGGTAATATTAAAACGATTTATTCTTATGAAAAAAATTGTGCCCGATTCATTCCTTCTAGACAAAATACTAAAAATGATTGATTCCCTACAGAATAGGAGAACACTAAAACGACCTTGTGTATAATTTTGCCTCTGTAAGGATACATAAGCCACCTTATAATACTTTTAAATATTTTTATATTTAAAGGCAAAAAACTCTTTTGTACCCTGTTTTGAAGTATGATTGAATGGCAAGGGTTTTTTTCCCCTGCATTGACCAAATGATAACAGAACAGTAATATTCAATGGAGGACAATTAAAACCTTATTTTCATAGTAATTCTCACAGTTGTAAATTGTTAAATCATTTATTATTGTTGATCTACATAGAATCGTTTTCTTCCATTAATTTCTTCATATTTGTGTCTGACTACTCACAAACCATTTCACAACAGGAGGCAAGTAAATAGGGACACTATTGCTGTCCCAATTGAATTGAATAATGATGTTATGCGGTTTCGTTTTTTTTTTTTTTCTTGTATAGTGCTCAGAATTGTCTGGTATGCATGAAGGCCTCCTCGTTGGTCACCGCTATTCATTAACCTGCAAGATTACAGGATTTTTACCCCTAACGCCAAGAACAGCAAGACTCAGCAGTTGCATACAAAGTCGGGGAAGGATTGGTTCAGAACACAGAAAGAAATGGCGCAGAAGCAACATTGTTACTTTCATCCACTGATTTGCCACACACAGAGTCAAAGATGACCAGAGGATGACGGATCCTGATGTTGACTCCTGGATTTTCACCAAAGCCCTGTTAACTGGGTTGTGGCTCTAATTCCAGTTGGTGCCAGACCTGTCCACTACCATGCTTCCACCGACCCTAGCACAGTGGGAAAGGTTTAGACTTTGGGGAATCGCTGCTGTTATTACTTAACTATTTGCAAGGCACTGTATAAAAAAAAGAGTGCTTAAATTTATATTGACTCAAGTGAAATATGGCAATTCAAAATAAAATAACAGGAAAACTTATGAATATACTTACTTATCAATGAATAATATTAGTATACACCAAAGATTACGGAAAAAAAAGCAAGTAGAATTTTAAATAAAAATAAAATAAATTTACTATTTTGAGTTCACAAACTCTGAACGACAAACCAGCGTGTCATCCACTTATAATATAACGAGCACTATTACTATTTAATTAATTTCAAAGTCAGAAACATAACAAATGCATTAGGGCACATATTAACGACTAAATAAACAATAAATTTTGACGCCGACGCTGTGATTTGAATTCACAACCTTAACGTCAAAGAATAATTAGGACGAATTTGTCCGATACACTACCACTGGACCACCATGCCAAGTTAAAAAACATTTTGATTTAACTACTTACAGTATAAAAACTTTTTTTTCATTTTTTTGAATCATCTTAAAACGAGGCTACCTATCAAAACTGGTTCTTCGATATAGTTTGGGATCTGCGTTCGCGCTCGATTTTTGGGGGAGGGGGGCGGCGGGGGGGGGGGGGATTTCACCTCCAACCCCCAATTTTTTTTTTTGCTGGAAAAAAATTTTTTTTTTTCCTTTTTAAACAAAAAATATTCGGAGACAATTATTATTTTTATTTTTTTTAAATGCCTCACCACCCAAGAATGCGGCCGTCTAGCAAAAATAGATGACCGTTAGGGAGTCTATTTTCGGTAGTCTTTCTTTTAAAAGGGAGATACTCTTCTATGACAAGCTGGCTTGACGCGGATTTCGTTCGGAGTTTGTGGCCTCAGAATAGTAAATTTGATTTTTTATTAAAATTCTACTTGCTTATTTTTCATCATTTTTGTTGTACATTAATATTTTTCACTTATAAGTAAGTATATCGATAAGTTTTCCTGTTATTTTATTTTGAACTGCAATATTTCACTTTAGTCTCAATATAAATAAGCACCCAAAAAAGAAAAAACGAATACCTTCTCTTGTGAGATTTTTTTTTTTTGATCTTAGATGTGTCTTGTAACTTTCGAATCTGTTGTATCTTTCGAAAGAGGTACAATTAACAAAGTGGTAATTCAAGTAGAAAAAGAATAGCTAATGCGATATTATAATGAAAGAAATAAAAGTTTATCCTCATAAAAGAGACAGACCTCAGCGAGGAATTACTAAGGTCCGAAGCGAAGCTCAACGTTCAATGCAGTGCTACTGAATTTATAGTCATTTATGGGAAAGTCCACATATGAAAAAAGGGTTAAATGTATTCTATTACAATATGTCCCCACATCCCTATAATCGGTTGTCTGTCTGTCCATCATTGATCCATCTGGCACACTTTTAGTTACATCTGCACATCTCTATAAGAAACTTTCTCAGTCCGTTGATCTGTCGTGCATAATTTTGAAATAGCATTTTCATTGCTATGTAGCAACATTAGAACGGTTTATCTGCGACAGTTTGAAATCTTTGAAAACTATGATCTTCGCTGCATTCTGCGCTGCTGTCGTGTCGATCAAGTACCAACTCAAATTTTCTTTCGATGACCGAATCGCCAACCCTTGCCATCTATCCTTCTCCAACACCGTCTAAGATGGTTCGGGCATGCAGCTCCGTGCCTAGAGGGAGAGTTTATCCACAAGGTCCTTTTCCCCTCTTCTCTACCTGATTGCTGCAAATGTGCTGGTAGGCACATTGAAGATTTGGAAAGCAACAATCAAAGGCGAACTGGTGTAGCATAGTCGGGCATTCTTCAATCCTAGCAACAAATATCGGCGCTCTTGTATAAGCAGTAACCGATCTGAGGGAGATAACTCTATTTTTCTTAGCCGCCGCTATTCCGAATTCGCTTATACTTTGACAAGGGAGATAACTTTGTTTATTAATAAAAAACATGTTACGGTTTTGAAATGCGTTAAAAACCCTAAACCCTAACCCTAAACTTAACCCTAACCCGTTCAAAATAACTTTTAAGCACTTTTATTTACATGCCACAAATTGTATACACTTTATATAAACATAAAAAGAAAAGTTATTTTCTTTCATGCTGCGATAAACAAAATTATCTCCCTTGCCAAAGTATAAGCGAATTCGGAATAGCAGCGGCTAAGTTATCTCCCTCAGATCGGTTATTGCTTATACAAGAGCGCTCAAATAACTTTGGTCAGTATTCTATCTGGAGTCCTGTTCTATTGTCATGTCACAGATTGCTCTGTGGATATTTCGTCTCTCAGCTTCTTTTTCTCTTTTCCTTATCATAGCTGTAATTAAACAAATAAGCTATTATTTGCTTCTGAGGTTTAGTTTTTTTGTTTTTTTTCTCCAAGCAATTTCCAGCAATGTAGATCTAGATGGGCTGTAATTCTTTGCCCTATCCCGTAGGGGTGGTGGATCTTGCAAAGGACGTCTGCTCACTGTGACATTGCAAACCCAAAAGAAAGCAGTATTGATCTGGCTTCTCTGCTATGTACTTCCTCTCATGATGTAATATCCTGTGATGTAACCATGACTCTAGTCTGTTAACTTCGAATGGAATTTTCCACTCCTCTAACCTCTAATGCTTACTCTAGCCTCGTGTGAAAAATTGGCACTTCTGGATAACCAGTAACCGATCTGAGGGAGATAACTCTAAATTTCTTAAACGCCGCTATTCCGAATTCATCGACGCTGGCATGAAATGAGATAACTTTTTTTATGTCACAAGGATAACTTTTAAGCGCTTTTATTTCTATGTCACAAAAAACATCCCATAATTGTTATAAAGTTTGTGACATTTACAAAAACAGTCGTATTTTCTTTCTTTCTTTTATTTTTTATTAATTGTTATAAAGTTTGTGACATGTAAATAAAAACGGACATTTACAAAAACATTCGCCTTTTCTTTCATACAGCGATAAAAAAAGGGTTATCTCCCTTGCCAAAGTTACAGCGGATTCGGAATAGCGGCATCTAAGAAAAATAGAGTTATCTCCCTCAGATCGGTTACTGGTTATCCAGGAGCGCCGAAAAATTACCGTTTTCAACATTATTTTTACACATCCATCTTTAATCTTGTTACACTCTCAGACCTATAAGTGATTGGTCTTCAACTGTAAAATCGGGATTGGCTCGCCATATTGTGTGACCTAACTCAGGATCAGCGAAAGTGAGCTGTGATGGTCAGAGACACTACACTTGTTGAGGAGGAAGCCTGCTCAACCCGAACAGGGTGATAGTACAGCTATATGCGCAGATTAAATGGATGCACTTTTAAAATTTCTTTTCTTATTACTTAAAGATGTTAAGAAAATGGTGTTCTATTTTCAAAAAATGTATGAGAGAAAAATAAATAAAGATACTTATCTCGATTGTGATAAATATTTAGGTTGCTGCAAAAATGGTTAGATCATTTTACGGCTCCAATATTACTGCTGCCACATCTGGGGAGGTGTCGCTTAGCGCGCTCTTTTTTGCCTTAATGGAGTAGAAAATCGACTTCGCAATCTATTGGGTGAAGAACTCTTCTGTTCTTTACAGCTGTTTTCTCACAGAAGAGATGTTGCTAGTCTTTCTATATTCTATCGTTATTTCCATGGAAGATGCTAAGCTTTAATTTCTGGTTCCTCCATGTAATATATGTACAACAAGAACTCGTCTTCCTACCACAACTGAAAGGAACTTTCCTTTTTCTGTGTGCCTATGTCAACAAATACTTGTCATAAACCGTCCTCATTCCGTTCATCATTTTCAATCCTCTCATAATATTCTTCATCATTCAACTGACACTCCATCCATAAAAAAGACATTTTTATTTGTAATCATTTGACAAACTTCAATACCCGTCTTGGTTATCTCCCCTTTGTTACAGCTAAAGCAACATTACCGCGAAAGCATTAGTGATTTGAAGAATCTTTTAACAATGGATCCAAAAAATTCTGCAGCCAAAAAGGAATTAGAAGTTGTGAAAAATTTCTGGCGTCAGGTAAGATCATTTCTATTTTTAATGTTGTTTATCTACCGTTTTGATCTTTTAATCCGAATTCTTTAATCCAGTATCTCTCAAAGAAAAAACTTTTGTAATTTTGGTGGCATATCATCATCAGCATCATCATCTTCGGTTTTACATACTGGCATGTGTTGGACAACTTCAAGAAATTGACTTCCAAACTAACCTATCTCTTGCCAGGGTTTTATCCCTCTTTCTGTAAAGTCCTTCTTTTTATTAACCTTCCTCTGTGAACTGAACCTGCTACTTCAATTGTTTTATATCTACTAACCCAAGAACTCTCATCCATTCTTTCAATGTGTCCATACCATCAAAATTTCCTTTTCTGCACACATCTCCCTACAATGTTCAGATTTAATCTTCCTCTAAGGTCATCAGATCTATCTAAGCCTGTCTTTAAGCCTCACATTACACATCCATTGTATCATTCTCATATCATTTCTTACCATGCAACACATATCCTCACCCCTCACTAGCCATGTTTCACTTCCATACATCATCACACTGCGTATACATGCTTGATAGACTCTTCCCTTGGTCGACGTTGATAACACTCTGCTGGTTAGTAATTGCAAAATCTCCGAACTTACTCCATCCACTCCTAATTCTTGCAATCACTAAGTAGGAAAAAGTGACCCAAATTAGATTTCTACCATATTTCTTTAACAGTGTTATGGGTCGAAGGATGAGAACTTATTACTTGAGGTAGTCACTCCTATCTCTGCACTGAAATCAGTAAGCATGGAGAAAATGGCTGAATGAATAATATATAAACATCGGTGAATTCATACAAACCTAAATTTTTTTAGTGGGGCAGGGGAACATGTACAATAATCGTCTGAAAACGCATACGAACATCTCACTTTACTTTATATATAAGATAAATTTAAAAGTTTAAAACAAAACTCACAGAAGTATCTATGCAATTTAAAAAGTAAAAAAAATGTGAAAGAAAAATGAAAGTAAAAAGACTCCTGGATAATGCTAGGTAGGTACCGCTAGCGTTAAGTATATATTATTCAGCTGAACTAATCCTCCCCTCTATAATAAAGACCAATGTGTATTTATTTGCATATTTATACATACACATGGACGGGGGGGGGTGGGTGAGCCCCCCCACCCCCACCTACACACTTTGACCCCCCACCCCACCCACACACACACACACTTTACGGTCATCAATAATGAAGTTATATATGCATGTGTTTAACCGGCCCCCCCCCCCCCACTGTTTAGGAGAGCCCCCCCACCCCCACTTTTATAACTATCTCGCCGACCCTGCATACATTTATATAAATAAATACAAATGGGTAATACAAAGATCAAGAATTATATTAGATCCTATCGAGATACGATGAAGCTCTATATAGTGGATAGAGCATTTATATATGGATAATGAAGTGATGAAATGGATAGTATAGTTTACAAGTTTATCAATTCATCAAGTGTTCAAACAAGGAATACAAATACAAATTGACCTTTAAGCCATGGCTTTATAAATAAATATATGTATTTCCATCAAGTCATACAAAAGTTAGTGATTAGCTCCTGGCTGAAACCATTTCAAGTTGTGAGGGAAAGCAAATAGCAAGTCAGACAACCACCTCAGACTCACTCTGCCGCTTGAAATGAATTTGGAAAAAAAATCCTTCACTCTATAATAAAAAAAAAAGTCAACGGTGGGTGGTTTTTCTTTAGGTCATCAGAAGTATTTCTATGATTTTTTTATATGAATATTTTAGTAATATATCTAGATAAATAGCAAGTGTAAACACTGGCAAAGCATTTTTAAAAATATTTTTAGCATTTTTGATGGAGGACGTACATTAGTTATTATAATTACGGAAGAAAGAGACCCTGGTTGAGTTATATGTAGTTTTGATGACATTTACGTTTACTAGCAAAAATATGCAAAGATATATTATGCTGTTCCCAAAGGAGGTGGTAATGTCTGGGAGGATGGTCTCATGCCAATGAACAGCTACTATACTACCCTCCCTCCTTCAAAGGAGGAGGTAATGGCTAGAAGAATGGTCTCATGACAACAGGACAGATACTACAGTAAACCCTCTACTCCCCAAAGAAAAAGAAGAGGTAATGCCTAGGAGGGGGGGGGGGTATAATGACGAACGAAAATATATTATATTCCCCCCCCCCCCCAAAAAAAAATGAGGTAATGCCTGGAAGGATGGTATCATGACAACAGAACAGATACAACACTAATTCCCCCTCTGAATTAAGCATTGCAAGATAGTACATTAGTCTGAAATAGTATAGTAAACTGAATTGAACATTAAAAGATATTAATAGTATAGTTTGTGCAGACAGATACAAAATCTCCATTAGTAATAAATATTAGTCTGACTGTCATCCTCATCTTGGTTGTTATGTTCACAATTTTTTCGACAGTTGCACTCTCCGGCCTTCTTTAAGTGTCTGTTGTTGTTGCTGTATTAAATAAGAGGGTTCAATTAAAAATTCCCGGCCGATGTCAAAATCGACTTCGCAATCTAGTGGGGAATGATCTTTTCTGTTCTCTACGACCCCTTTCTCACAGAAGAGACGTTGCTAGTCTTTCTCTACTCTATCGTTATTTCCATGTAAGATGCTCGACTGAGCTCCAATCTCTGTTTCCTCCTTTTAAGACATTCACAGCAAGAACTCATCTTCTTACCACAACTGAAAAGAACTTTCCCTTTTCCCTTCATGTATCTAGCATCAGGCAGAATTTCCATGAACAGAGTTTATTTCCAAGGGCTTCTCGTCTATGCTATACATTATCACCACAGAACTGCTTCTCCGCAGACTATGGCCGTCTGCAAATCCAATGTCATCAGATACTTGCTGTAAATCATCCCCCATGGGTGATCAAACTTTGATCATTCCATTAATTATTTTCAATCTTCTCATGATATTCTTCATGATTCAACTGACTATCCATCCATCTCATTAACCTGGTTTTTGGCCTTGATAAGTGGGGACTTGTTAGTAAAAAATACAACAACAGTCAAAATGTTTTAAACATAACCATGATAAAAAAATAATTAAATCCTTGTGTGCAGTGCTCAGATGCACTACAACTCATCAAGGGTGCATGTAAATATGTGCATACGCGTATGTAGGCGGGGTTGGGGGTGGGGGTGTCTCAGATATAGTTTTGGCAAATTTCGGGAAGCATGGGGGTTTTAAAGGGTGCAATGTTTCGGCAGTCAACAACTGATGCAGACAGTTTGTTCCATGCTTCAGCAATTCTGAGCGTGAAAAAAATGTTTCTGAGTGGTCAATTGTAATATAGGGACCTTTAGAATACCTCGCCTATTTCAATTGCATTGTTTGTCCTGACATAAATAGTTTACTTTTTAAAGTCTATAAATTTGAACTCTAATTCAACTGTCACTATACTAATGTGGAAGGAAAAGTTGTCCAACCACCCACACAGCTCGATTATGCTCATCCCCCCCTGCCGAAACTCTCCCACCAGGATATAACAACTGGGCAAAATGGAAGTGTCTGAACTGACTCTGCTCAGGTGTTGGCCATTCCAGTGAGGCCCTAAGCAGATGGGGCTATTTTAGTAGCCCAACTACATACTACTGTGGTAAGAACCCCAGACCATGAAGCACCTCCTTCGATGTCCTGTGTTGGGCAGACCCTGCACAGCAAAGGACCTAGCACTCTACAACATCAAGAGACAGCAATGTACCAAGCACTGGCTGGACGTTATATAAGCTGAAAAGCTTTGTATATGGACACAAAAAAAAAACTATACTACAATTGAACCAGTTAAATAATAAATAATAATAATAATAAATATCAAGTTCCATGGTTCAGCAATTCCTAGTGTGGGAAAATGTTTCCGAAAGTCATGGGAGTTGTGCTGTTTTCTGACTTTGTAGGTGTTAGACACATGGTTATCAAAAGGGTACTCTGGCTTGCTGTTGGTGAGATGGTTACCAATTTTGTAGATGTGATGTTTACTAAATCAGTTGCTAGATGTCAGAGCTTTGATTAATCCAATCCTAAGGAAGCAAGGCTTTCAGAATATGGCAGATGTTGGATGGAGGGTAGTTGCTTGACCGGGCATCTGAACGATTTCCAGGTGATCAATCTTCTGAACAAGACGAGGGTTTCAGACGATACGATGATACAAATTTTGAATGTAGTCACACCATAGCTGTATGCAGGTTTGAATAGATAGCTGGAGAGCGACTAACAAAGGTTTTGCTAAGTGATGCCAAGACACTCTCAGCTTTCTTGACAATTTTAGAGATGTGCATTGTCCAACACAGCAAATTGCTGCTGATAATAATGGCCAGGTTTTATTCACTTGAAGACTTCTTGATATTAGTGTTGTGGAGGAGTTGTTGTGGAGGGGTATGTGGATATTGGCTATTTCCTCATAAAATGCATGGCAATACACTTGTCCACAGCTACTTTCAGTTGCCAGACAGATTTTTATTTTTTTATGGAAGTCGCTTCAGACAAGGCATAAAGCCACTTGATGTAAGGAGCTAAAAAAAAAAAAAGGAGCTACTTTAAGGTCAAAAACTAGCCAACGATAAGTAGATGGATAGATTCTGACCCAGAAAACAGCAATTCTTTCCCCTTTGTCAGAAACATCGCTTATGGAATGTGAGGACTAAAGGACAAAATAAGGGAAGCGAGAGTTACAAGACTGCCGAAAATAAACCCAATGTCCACTTTCTACTCTCCTAAAGGATAACCGTCCGAATAATGTAAATAAAAACAATACTTCCTCTTAGAAATAGCATAAAATAGTTTTCATGTTTTGTTAAATCCTTTTTGATTATTCCGTTTATTTTTTAATTGAAAAAAAAAAAACATTGTTTAAAAATCAAAAAAATGAAAATATAAGAGAAAAAAAAGTTTTTTTATTCTTTAAAAAATTTTATTTTTATTCAAAAAGAAATTTATCCTTTAAAATTTTATTTATATTAAAATAAAAAAAATGTCTCTTTCCTCCTACAGGAATTGAATGCCATGAAGGCGCATATGGGAGACGGCAAATCTAATAAAGACAGTAACAAATGCAACCAGGAAGGCGACACTGCCACATCTTCAGCCAGTGGCAAAAAAGGATCCAAACAGAGAACCCGGGTCCATGTGCACGACGTAGACGAGGATAACAACAGTAGCAGCAGCAATAGCAGTTGCCAGGGCAAGTTTACACCAGCACCAGCCACAAAACCCCATGGCAAGCACCATAAAAACTCAACACCCAAAAAAACAGAAGGTGACATTTTCATATATATATATATATATATATAAATAAATTTATTACTATTTCATGTATATACACATATAATATAATAGATTGTGTATATATATTTTCAGTATTTACTTCAATAATGCTTAAAATGAAACATGAACATTTCTGTGTAGCTTACTTGCCATAGATATATTTTCATACTATATATATATATATATATATAGATATATATAGATATATATATAGATAAAGTGAAAGAATAAAATAAGGTACGAATCAAATTTTATTACAATTCAATGTTCAGGCAAAGTTCTTTAAAGTCCTTAACTCATGAGTTTTCAAAGAAAATCTTCTCCTCAGAGGACCATTACCGCAATGAGATTACTGCAGGTAATAAAAATTAAACTTTGAAAATATATAAAAATATATATATATAAAAATACATAAAGGTATATAAAACATCAAATATATCGGCCCAAAACATACTTTTTAGTAAAACTATACAGTTCATCCAAGTGAACAGGTCCAAAATAGCTCCAGGCAAGATATCAAAGAGGTTGATTAAAAAATAATCCAAATGGTGAATGGTGGTCCAAAACCGAAAAAGTTGGAATACATTGAAACAAATATGGGTTTCATTATATTATTAAGGGGGGGGGGATAAACAACTCGGTATTACCAGAGAATACATTAAAACAAATATAGATTTGATTATATTTTTAAGGGAGGAGGCAGGGCAGAAACTTAGTGTTGCATGGGAGCAATAACTTTAAAATTGACAGCTCCGATAAATGACTTACAGTATTATTATTATTTTCATTAAAACAAGAGAGAGAGGAATGAGCTGGGTGGAAAAGAAATGGGTTTTGGGGTGGAAAACCGGGGAGGAGCAAAGAGAGAAAGATAGAGAGATGTAGAGAAATAAAAGTTTTTTTTTTTTTATAGAAATATGTTACACTTTTTGACCTCTTTTATTTTGTTTTTTATGGCGTCTGGCAACGCTGGTCAACGCCGGGCAACCCTGCTAATCTATTATATAAAAGGCAGTTGTCTGTGTGTGTATATCCAGCTAAAAGTCAAAATCTACAAAACAAACACCCAGAAAGTATATTCTTTATTCGTGTTGCCCGGTTGAATAATATTTAAAATTAAAAACAATTATTCATTCTTTGGGGCTCAACTAGGCCAAGTTTCATCAGGGGAGTCGGTTTTTCAGCCATTTCATTATCTATTATATAAAGGAGACATGAATGACTTACATTATCATTATTTTCAATACATTAAAACAGAAGAGGAATGGGCTGGGTAGAGGTTAATGAGGGAATGGAGGAGAGGGATGTGGAAGGGGTGGAAAGATAGAGAGATAGAAATTTTAATAGAAATAGGTTACCCTTTTTCCCCGGGCAACATCGGGTAGCCCTGCTTGTTATATATACACAATGTGGACAATATTAGTTTCATTTTTTTTTTATTACATATATTAATCAAACTTGGGTCAGTTTCTCTTCATGACTTGTTGAGTTGACTCGATGAATTTGTCATTGGCTTTGATGACAGACTCGAGGCGGCCTCTAAACTTGCCACATGCCTTCAGCACTGTCTCCTTACTTAAACCCCCAAAGGCTCGAGTGATCCTGGCCTTTAGTTCATCCTTTGTGAATAACTGGATCTGTGTGTGTCTCATTCCGCAGTGCCCCACACAAAAATGTTGAGAGGGTTGTAGTCAAGAAAGCTAGAAGGCTAAATCTCAGGTGAAGTTTAGTCGACAAAGTTCTCTGATAACCAGGCCTGCGTCTTCCGGCTTGTATGACAGGGAACCGAGCCTTGCTGCCACATGTACACCCTACTTGCAACAACCTGGTCGATCCAGGGTTTCACTACCTCACTCAGAACACAGATGTCGCCCTCAGTGTTCAGCCTGAGGCGTTCAGGGAAAAAATGGAGTGGCTTGATGTCATGACGACATCGAAGACCATGGTTGTCACTGGAAACTTTGTCTGCACGACTCTGAGCACATCTTTGGATGAGGCAGTAAACTACCTGTTGTTCTGGGAGTTGATCTTCTGGTCTTAGCAGAAGTTTTTCTTATCGGAGAAGAACCACACCATTCTACACTGGTAGGTGTTTTAACTTGTTGGTCAGCTTTGCATGCTTCAGTCGCTTTTCTTGCATCACCTTTGACAGAAATTCTCCTTTCTTCATCTTGTATGAAACGTAGCGGATGTCCTCATGCATCCCCAACCTAATAAGCTTTTTGTTTTCACCTTTGTCCCTTACAACGGCACGCATTGACTTGCTGGGTTCACTGTCCATAATCTCCTAAACTTCAAAAATGAACTCTGATGTTCTGGCGTGTCAGATCGTCAATCATGCGTTTTTCTCTCTGATGTCACCTCGCAGTCAAATCCTGAATCTTTCGATTCCTTTTTAACTTTTTCTACCATCTTCCAGCTGATGCTGAGGAAGTCTGAAATCTTATTTGTCTTCCAGCGAGGATTCTAAGGAGAACTCAGTGTCTCTCTCACAAATATGGAGGTTCAGAATTGTCCATAATCTGCAAACAAAGAACGGAAAAATATGTTCAATGTTTTCATGAAAATAATGAAAGTTTAAAAAATATTTATAAAATAAGCAGTTGAAATTTGCGAACAAGTATCGTCCACACCCTGTATATCTATATTAATAAGAGAGACATGCATTATGCCAACTAATTTAAAACTGTAAGACTAGTGTTAGGACGATTAATCTAAGTCGGAAAAAATCAGAACTTTTTGGGGGGTATCGGAATCTGAAAGATTTGAGCCTAATTTTCGATTCCAAAAACGATTCTTTTAAAAAAATATTTTTGTTTAAAACCTAATTTTCCGTTGCTGGTACTAATGATAAATATCTATTACCTTTTAAAATACTAGTAAAACTAAAATTTATAGATCATAATAACAAATTTAGGTAAAAATAGCCCGTTAAAATAGCACAAGTGAAAAATAGATGAAAATCTCACACATCAAAGGGAAAACATTAAGAAGTTTGTCAAATTAAAAAGAAAACTATGTCTACATTTAAAAGTAGATAAGGGCTCTCCGCTATACACACCCCACCCCCAAATGAAATTCTACCTTTTAGGCGATTTTAGAATTGGAATCAGTAATTGTATTGGAATCGGTGGAAAATATTGGAATCGTCCCATCACTATGTTAGACATAATGTGAATGTGCGTCTGGGTGCATTCATTGCACAGGCCATGATCGTCCACTTGTTGTCTACATCTGAATTCGATGCTCAATTCCGACACCGTGTCAATCATGTGGTCTCTGTCACTGCTGCAACAAAAGGATTCTCCTTCCAAACAAAACCGTAACTCCAGACAAATCAAGACAAACATACCTTCCAACCGAACACAATCCATTAGCTTATGGCTTAAGGGCCGATCTGTCTCTAAGAACCACAGAAAATCCAACTGACCTCTTCTGCTCATCCTGCTGGAATATATATAGATATTGGGTGGTGTCATTTGTGGTAGATCTTCAACTATCTACTTTAAAATCATGGGCCAGTTTATCTATAGAAATAAAAATAAAAAAATATTGCCCAGGGAGTCTTGTATCTGAAGGGGCATTAATTTTTTCAAGATTTAAGTGGCTCGCAAACCTCATATCCAAGGAGATATTACTATTTCAAAGGTCAGCCCATTTCTTGGGTGGTCTCACTTCTCTTAGCTAAATATTTCTCCCATTGCAAGTCTGTCGTCTGTAACATGCATTACAACTATGCACCCCATTAAACATGCAGCATTGCACATGTTTAAATTAAGAACTTTAAATTTGATAGGAATGATCCCCAACTTATGCAAATTGCCCTATAGTTGTATATTATGTAATTCACACACCTGGAAGAGTGCTCGGGGCTGACAGTCTTGTGCCAGAATAGCACAGGTGTGAGATTGGCCTTTAAAAAAGGATACAAACATAATCACAGAATACAAAAAACGAATGGATTTGACTGTCAAGTAATCACAGTCAAAGTGCATGTGTGGAAAAAAGAAAGGAGAGGAAAAAATTAGAATTTATATCTTTTCTCTCCAGCCACCAAGCAGAGTGAACGTTTCCTCCCCACTCCTTTGTTTAAACCTGCAGTAGGCTGCAAGTTTTAGTTGTGCATATGAATGGCAGACGTTGCAGGTGTTAGATGCTCGGTCAAAGGAAGGGGGGGGGGCAGAGGAATTTGAAAATGTATTTGGTTTTGATATTGGGCCACCCAGAATCTTATTTCTCTTTAAAATTGAATAAGTGCCTCTTAAAAACAGAATCATGCTGACCTCAGAAAGTAATGTTCTTAGATTGTCTCAATGATAAGCCCCCTTGAGTAGACTGTTTGTCTGGTAGTTATCTCTAATGGATATCACCAGCGGTCAGCCTCTGGGTGGTCAAATAGTGACCAGTGAGAAAGACGAATTCAAGATCTCCGGTCAAGTACAAAGGACCCCAAGAGATGGGAGGGGGGCCCTCTGGTTTAGTTTTCAGAGAGCTTGCGATCAGTTAGAGCTTGGTGCCTCTCCAGACAAGGTGAGCCCATTTGGGGCTCTTAGCTAAAGGACTGTGTTGATCGGACTTATACTTTATTTTGCCGAGGTAAAAAAATCTCATTTTGCAAGTCTGCCATTCAACCTGAAAACACAAGTATCTTTTGTAACCTCTAATAAATAAACCTGTTACTTGTTATAAACTCGACTGATGGCTTTACTTGGGATGAAAATTCTTGGTTCCAGCACTGACTGAGATCGCACAACATCTTCGGGCCGGCACAACGAGTGGGGAACGATCACGGCCAGTGCAGTGAACGCACGCATATAGGTTCACATTTGTTGCCTTAGTCCGAGCACAGAGCAACAAACATATCAGTTTATTTTAATAATACTTAGTTTATATGATTCTTTCATCCTATTTGTAGAGCCGGTATTTAATATACATATGTATACTTTCTTTTTTCTCTGTAGATGTTCGTTGATCCGAACAAAACTGGTCAAATCTCTCGTTTGATTCTTATTTCTTCTTGTGTTTAATTGTTTTCTTTTCTGTCTTTCACACATTCTGTCTCCACGACATTTCATTTTATGATGTATCATGCATTTTATCCTCATATGTATACTAGCAGGAAGAAATGGTGTCGCCTGGGATTTAATGTGGAACCCTACATCCTCCTGCCCATAACACCATATATTACCATTTTATTCTTATTTTTTTTTTTATAATATTTAATTTTTGTGGTGAGGTCAAAAGATGTATTCTGCATTAATTGAGTGGAAAACCGGTGAATTCAGCGCCACCTTGAACTGTTTGAAACATCTGCAGGATGACCACGGCTTCTGGCAGCTTGTTCTATATCAACAGGGATTCGAATACTGGAGACAGGGTTTTAAGTTTGCATTCGTACTGACTCCACCGCCGTTTCTAATATAAATATAACACAATTCCTAATGATGTATTCGCAGTGTTACGGTCGTGCTAACCAACTAAAAGAGGGACAAGTGCAATTTTTATATGAATTATTGTCTCTTATTACTTCCTTTTTTTGACCTCCACTGCATATTCCTTGCCACCAGGTATCTAAGGTCACAAATGTCACCATGACATTTTCTGTGCACGCGCACAAGCTCGTATATAACTGTCTACTTATTTTACATTGACACACGCCACTTCGTAAGGACGGCATCATATTAGTTGATGTAAACAAAGAAGACGATGAAAGATGACATCAAATTATCATATAATAATTATTAGTTGGTCTTGATGACATACTGAAACATGTTTGCGACAGGACGTTAGTCTATCACCAGTTATACTCCCTGCAATTGATTTATACACCTGCATTTAGTGTTTGCTTACAGCACCTGGTGTTCCTAAATAGTATGTTTGGAAAAAACTTACACAATGTATTTTTCTTTATTATTATTATATTGATATTATTACATATTATTATTATTACATATTATTATTATTACATATTATTATTACATATTATTATTATTACATATTATTATTATTACTATTAGATTGTTATTATTACATTATTATTATTATTACATTATTATTATTATTATTACATTATTACTATTATTATTACATTATTATTAATATTACATTATTATTTTTATTATTATATAGTATTACAATACCAGAAGAATACTCATTCCAGAACAGGTGAAATTAATTCCCCGAACAGAACAGTTTTGCACTACTTTTATGTCCCCTAACAAATGATACTAAACCTTATGTCTAGAACCCTTATTCCAATTTTGATCAAAATAAATGAAATCATTTTGATTCTAGAAAATATCTAAAATTTAAAGCTTAAGCTTAAGGGGCCTTAAGAAGAAATTGAAATTCAGGGAATCTTGCTTAATTGTATAAGATTATTGCTATCATTATCACACTCTATTATCTATTAGTGCTTCTTATTGTTGCATATTACTAATGAGTCCTAATGTTATATTGGTCATGTTTTAGGAGCCAGGGGTAAAGATGTTCTTTTGATTCTTTTCTCAGGGACCAGGTACACTATGAAGGGGAGACAACGACTCTAACTTTAATTCTATTTTGAACAACCGAAGATCTATTTCTTGAACAAGAGTTGGTTGGGTCATTCCAACAAGGAGGTCTAAACACCCCTCTCTCATCTTCATAGACCTTAAGGTTTTGTTTTTTTTAAATCTTATTTTATGAAAATCAATCTGTTGATTGTGGCAATGGCCTTAAATTTGACTCCATAGTCAAATGCGATTTTGTTTCATCGGCCATGTTTAAGTCTGCGATAGCATTTTCATCACTAAATGAGCAGATTGGATAGACACATTTTAAGAATTCATGTTCTTATTTGATCATTTAAATAATTTGCCATTTTCATCAAGTTCCTTTTTTTTTTGTCTTTCTGCAGGCAACATTCAACAGAATCAAGGGCAGAGCAACAACAAAAAAGGATGTAAGTCTGCGAATCGTACGGCACCACCACCTCCTGTTGCAGCACCGCATATCGACAAAGCCACACCGTATGAATTCCTGAAGGCCTGGAACTCTCTCAAGACAGTCCGTAACACAAAGCCGTACGCAGACTTGTTGGCTCAGGTTCCACCTGAAGATCTGCCAAAAAGTAAGTTATAGTGTTTTTAGTATTAGTAGTATTAACATTTTTAACTTTTTTTTTTTTAACTAAAGAGTCACCACTTATCAAGGCCCAAAGGCCACACGAGGATAAGGGTTAATGAATGTCAGGTGACCGGTGAGACAACATTGTGATGATTGGTAATGATGGTGGAAATTGGGAAGAATTTGATTATTTAGGAGGACGGCTCAACAAGAATGTGTTTACATTGAACTTGTCATTTTCGGCATTATTAAGGTCAAGAGAGATAATTCAAACTTTAATTCAAGCAAAGAGTTTAAATCTCATTTAAACATTGTATTAATAGTGACTAGAAAGCATTTACCGATAAAACTTGAATTTATTTTTTTTAAAACAAAAATACTGGATGAATTTCCGTGAACTGTATTTTTTTACCCCAACAGGTAAGTACATCAAGTTTTTATGCTATTTTTTTTTTAACAGCAATATTCCATATAGTGGTTCAACTGGAGAAGCACCCATTTTTTTATTTCAATTAATAATAAGTGACGGCATATGGTTGGCTGTGTAGTATTGAGTTCTTCTGCCAATTCACGAGTGCTGAAACAAGGATCATTCTCCACTAATGTGTTTAAAACCTCTTCCTTGATGTTTGATGGATGCCCAAGCCTAATCTTATCTTCCAAGTTAAAATCTCCGTAACAAAACTTTGTAAACAAATTTCTTACTTGTCGATCTGTTATGACATCTTGGCCATATATGCTGCATATTTCCCTCGCAATCTCTGCAGCACCATTTTCTTGTTTGAACTCCCGCAGCATCACATATCGAATATGCAGCTTCAGTCCTTCCATATTAAGGGTTATAAATTTATAATTTACTGCAATACAAGTGATAAAACAGCTCTGAAAAGAGAACTTTTATTGAGATTTAGACTAGTAAACATAGAATTTGTGGTGTTTAAAAATGACCAAAAAACGTTTTTAAATTGGAAATTATTTATAAATCGACCTAAATGATATCATTGTCATTTGAAGTAGGCCATACAATCGACCTACTTAAATGTTGGGCTGTTTTATCACTGGACATAAAAACTTATTGATGTTGTGTGATTATTTTATCATTCTTCGGCTTCTCGACCTCTTGGTATTAAGTTTGCATTACACAATTTTATGCAGTTCTGTTATATTATTTTCCTTTTTTATTTTATTTTTCTCGGCCTCTAAAAATCTTATTTTTATTTTATTCATTATTTATCTGTTATCTAATGTGATAATCTCAAAATTATAAAAGAGCTTTTTTTTATGTTTCTTGAGTAGACATTACTTCTGCAAGGTTTCAAGTGATATGATTTCTCAACAGGAACCTCTGTTTTAAAGAGGCAATCTCTTTTTGAAGTAAAGAAATAAAAAATAATAATGTGCTTTTTTTTATGACCGTGTGATTGTAAAAAAATACCGACTCTTAATCAAACAGGAATAAAATTGCTTTTTTGTATTTTCTGCTTAAATTTTGTGTCGTTCATATTTTATTTTTTCAATCTTTGTTTTTTCAGTGATCAGCAACAAACTTGATGCGGCTATGTTGAATCTAATTACACGTTGCGTCTCCGAACACTACGCAGACAGAGGTAAGGCTGATCAACTAATGAACATTTTTTTTGCCGTTAAAATTACCCCCCCCCCCCATCCCAACACCATGCAAAAGTCTATACCTATTGTTAAAATTTCACAAAAATCGGGGATATCTGAATTTTCACAAAGAGCTTTCACCTGTATTTTTATCCCCTTTGCATAAAGCTAAATTAAACTGAATATAGCCCACATTATAACTTCTTAGGCCTGTGTTCTAAAATTTATAATGATCAGTTTTATAGTTTAGGGGTGAATCCTGCATTTACAAATATTTAAACATAGTAACTTAATATATATATATATTATATATTACATATTACATAAAAAGATAAGTTGTTTTTATTCCCTTTACCGTAGTTTCACACTCTTGCGTATGACAGTCCAATCTTTGAATTTGGGTCGGATTCAGAATTTTATCATTCTCGGCTTCTCGACCTCTTGGTATTAAGTCTACATTACACAATTTTATGCATTTCTTTATTTTTTTATTTTTCTCGGCCTCTAAAAATCTTATTTTTATTTTATTCATTATTTATCTGTTATTTATTTTTATTCGTTTTTATTTACTTCATAAATAAATTTTTTTTTCAAACTGTATGTTTTTTCGATTTCAGGAACCGCCGAGTTGGGTCTTCAGATTCTTTCCAATGTCACCAAAGTCGAGCGCTTCCAGACGATTGCAATGTTCATGTCTTCTAAAGATAAATCAGGTGAAATTTGAAGCTTTTTAGTTTTTATTTATTGGAAACATAAATGGCCGCTAATCCAGGGTTGTAGAGTCGGAAGGAATGAGGTTAGACTCTGATGATTCCAAAAATACCTACTCCGACTCCTAGGATTCCAAAAATACCATCTCAGACTACTAGGATTCCAAAAATTCCGACTCCTCATTTTAAAATCTCCCAATATTCAGTAATAATCAGTCGGATTAAAAAATTCGACTCCTAGCATTCTTACGAGTTCGACTGAGACTTCTTCCAAAACCTCGAACTCCGACTCTTACCATGTGTTAATCAGTTGTTTCACATTAAAACATTTTTTCAGGGATTTTAATATACTTTTATACTTTAATTTTTAGGGGAAGGGTGGAGGGATAATTTATTCCCAAGAGTATTCGTGAGCCCGGAAAAAAAATGGTTCACATCGGTAAACAATCCATCACTACACTGAAATTATTAGAGTAAGACTAGACTCTCATATATCATACGAGTAGATCTTTCTAAATATTTTTTCTCAAATATTTTCTTTGTAATTGATTGAAAATTTGAATTTTTTCATAAACAATTGAAAATAGTCAACGATTGGTATGCAAAATAAGATGGTGTAGGAACAGAATAGTTAACAAAGCCCCCTCCCCATGTTAAGAATGGGTTTCTAAATGATGTTACTATTTAGAAAACCATTCTTAACATGAAGAGGGGGGGGGGGGGCTTTATTAACTATTCTTTGTCTTCTCTATTAAAAAATGTTCATATTTTTATCCTAATTATAAAGATTTGCTTGGTTATTGCTACTGTCAGTATAACAGCTATGTAGTAGATTGATTTGTTTTACTGTAAAAAGAAAAACAGAATACTGATAAGAGTAATATTTTTAAGGAGTAGATGGGCTCTGCCTATCGCCAGCCTTTGCACTCCTTCTCTGTCTATTAGCCAGGTGCAGAGGTACCAGCGCTGGGCCGCCTCAAAGGCACCCAGTGCCTGGCCTTGTTTCCTTACTAGGACAATGAACGCCGTTTCTCCTCCTCTCTATCTGGGCAACTTGGGGAAAGTTTTTTTTCGTCACTAAGTCTTACATGACCAGTCTGGGTCGCTCTTGTTCCGACAGGTTGAGGGTACAGGTTAGACAGCTTGTCTGGCTGCTGTTTCTGACTGACAGGACAGTAACCCAAACTCTTAGGTAGTGCTAAAAATGGCTGCTCCATCATCAGTTGCATAATATTGTGGGTAGCTGTACGTGCCATGTCGCGCATGGAAAGGAACCCTACAGTTATCCCCGGTGGGCTTTCCCGAGGCCACAACCCCCATGGACCAGGTCACGACTAATGAACTGGTTGTGTGAGCTTATTGGCACCTAGCAAGCACCCACCTTGCCCACCCCACTCTATCTCAAAGCAAACATGTCATTGCAAAAACAAAAAATCAAACCTAAACCAGACACCCAACAAAAATCATCTTCGCCTTCGCCCTTGAGGCTTGCATTCACAAATATCCAGAGATTTAGAACCAACATCAACGACATAGAAACCTTTCTCCTAACGAACTCCCCGGATATCCTAGCACTAAGTGAAACAAACCTTCAATCCTCAATCTCCTCTCACCACTTTGACATGACTGATTACCTCCCACTCGACCGTAAAGACTCTGACAAACATATGCACGGGCTAGGAGTTTATGTTCGGAACACCCTCCCCCTGACTAGAGAACATAGGTTAGAATCAGATGACCAAGACTACATGTGCTTTAGATTGACTTTACATCACAGCGTCAGTTACTTATATTTCTTATACCGTTCACCTTCGACTCAGGACTGTACCCTGCTAAACTCTGTCTCTGAAAGCATAGATAGAGCACTCTCACTCGACTCGAATGTATTTGGGGATTTTAATGCACACCACCGTAACTGGTTGGCATTCTCCAGCCTTACTGACGCAGCCGGCAACTCTACGTATAATTTCTCCTTAGCTCACTCCCTCTCTCAGACTGTTGATTTCCCGACCCGCATCCCCGATCGAGTAGACCAGCAAGCCTCACTTCTAGACCTGTTCTTGACCTCACTGCCCAAGGCTTGTGTGACGAAAGCTCATAGCCCGCTCGGAAATGCTGATCACATTGTGGTAATGATTTATATCACCCTAAAAACTCGTCCTGATGAGCTGTTGCTCAAAATAACGAGATACTACGAGCAGGCTGATTTTGAGTCAATCAGAGATCATATCAGCGACGCCCCATGGAGGGAAACCTTCTTACTCCCTGCTGATCAGTGTGCAAATGAGTTAACCGAATGGGTCAAAGCAGGCATTGAAGCCTATGTCTCCATGCGAAAATTCTTCAGCAAGGCCCACTCAATGATTCGCCTCGAAATGTGCAGCTGCCATTGCTGATAAACTGCAAGCATTCCGTAAATTTGGCTGACATAAGTCAGCTGCTAATAGACAGAAATTTATAGAGTCAAGAAATAATTGTAAGTCCGTGCTAGGTGAAGCAAAGAGAAGGTATACAGAGATAACCAAAAAATGCATTCAGTCACAGAAACTAGGTACTCGCGATTTCTAGAAAATCTACAATAGTGTGGTGAACAATGGTCAATCAACGATTCCCCCACTATCAAACCACAATGATGTTGTTTGCACGGCAACTAATAAGGCTGAACTACTTGTCCAGCATTTCACCTCAAACTCTACTTTGAGATCAGAAAACCATTCCCTCCCTAAATTCCCATTGCGGACCGAAGCCACACTTTAAAACCTAGTCATCACCCCATCCCAGGTCAGAGACATCATAAAAGACCTTGACACCCCCAAAGCTTGTGGGCCTGATCTTATACCTGTAATAAAAATAAAGAAATGCTCTGCTGAACTGTCCTCTGTCCTCTTTAAACTCTACAATAAATGTCTCTGCTGAATTTTGCTTCCCCGATAGCTGTAAAATTGACTCTGGTACCAGTCTTCAAGAATTCTGGGGATAGAACTGATCCTCAGAACTACCACCCAATCAGTCTACTCCCGATTTTTGCTAAAATCTTTGAATCCTGAATCAATCTAGCGATAGTCCGGCACTTAGTTAATTCTAAACTTCTTTCTGACCACCACTGCGGACATCCTAGCGGTCATCTCTGAACGCATATCTCATACACTGGACAAGGCAGGTGAAGCTAGGGCAGTAGCGCTTGATATATCCAAGGCCTTTGACAAGGTATGGCATAAAGGGCTTCTCCTAAAAATATGCTCATATTGTATTACTGGACAAATATTTAATATAATTAGATCCTTCCAAACCAAAAGAAAGATCCAGGTTGTCCTCGATGGCCGTTTATCTAAGCAACATGACATAAATGCTGGTGTACCCCAGGGATCTATCCTTGGACCATTATTGTTCCTGATCTCCATAAATGATCTCTCTGATGATATTGAGTCTGAGATTGGTATATTTGCTGACGACACCACGCTTTACTCTCGTCATGTGAGCAAAATGGACACGATCATATCCGAGGCAATGGCTGAATCCTTAGAAAATGATCTCCAGGCTGTAGTGGATTGGGGTCATAAATGGTTGGTAACTTTTAATGCTGCAAAGACAAAGCTCCTTTCCTTCAATAACTACAAGGAACCTTTCCAACCACCGATTGTCATGGCAAATAACACCCTACCCGAAAGTTCAACATTCAAACTCCTCGGCCTAACCTTCACAGGTAAAATGAATTGGAACAAATACATAGAAGACATTGCCAAGGCTGCAGCAAAGAAGGTGGGCTCCCTCTACCGTGCTAGTAAACTACTCACACCTGACATTATCCTATATCTATACAAAGTCACCATCTTCCCATGCATGGAGTATTGTTGCCACATCTGGGCTAGTGCATCATCCACTAGTCTCTCTCTCTCTTAGACAAGGTCCAAAAAAGAGTCGCCAACTTAATAGATCCCTCACTCCACCAAGCTCCAGCTCCTGTCCCATCACCGCAATGTTGCATCCTTGTGCTTGTTTTACAAATACTTCAATGGATTGTGCTCCGATGAACTGGCTGCTTTGGTGCTCCCTCGACGTAAATTCACTAGACTAACTCGACAATCAACTAAATCTCATCCATTCACTGTGGAGGTCCCCAGATGCCGGAGAGCCTTCTACTCCAATAGCTTCTTTCCTCGTGCTGCCGGCCTCTGGAACTTCCTCCCTGCTCCCCCGACTGTATCGACATGCAGAGGTTTAAAACTAATGTAAACAGACATCTCGCTACACAGCTCCCAACTTATGATGACACCTAAAACCTACACCCTAATTCTCAGTAACCCTTATGTCTACAGTGGCGGCCTGCCTTGTTTGGGGTGAAATATGTTTTAAAAAAAAAAAAACTACTACTAATAATGGCAAATTTGTAGATTAACAGCCTCAGCTAAATCCCCCAAATAATATTCTACTTTTTTTAGGTGATTACATGTGAACACCTTGAAAAACTTTGTATAAAGAAAAAAAAAAATTATTTCATAATTTAAAGTGAGATATCAATTTCTTATATAAATTTAATGTAAAATGATGATCATTTTCGGGCCATTTTTAATTTTTATGGATGTTCACTAAATTTTTTATCACTGACTCTAAATCCGACTGGTAAGATCATAAAACCATGCGTAATCACTAAAAACGTAGACCCCTCCAAAGGGAAATAAGCATTAGATTTAAAGAATTTCAAACCGAAAAAATACGATAAAACATTAATTATTTCAGTGGATATACACGCGTTGGCCAGACAACAGTCAGGGTCATGGTGGCACCAACAAAATAAAAAAAAACTTGTCCCAGCGTTTTAATACTCAACTGTGAACTCTCTGAGAGGCGTCGTATAGACGTTTAGCAAATAAGTGGGAAAAGATATTTGAACATTTCAAAATGTTTAATAAGGCAATAGGTGTAAGTGAACTCAAGAATATTTACTTTGTTTAACATAATTTACTAATAAAAAAAAATGCACTATCTCTGTGTAAGTTAGCCATGCTGATGACGACTGTGAGCCAGAAACACGTGTCCATGGATTAATTTTATGTGCGTATTAAATAAAAATTATATATATTAACGTAAAAATACGTCCTATAAGTTGAGGGCGACGAGTAGTGCAGTTTTCTGCATCTTAATCACTTAGGAAGTGAAACAATTGAAATGATAAGTAAGTTAATAACATCTAATGCTGCAATCACCTATAAAAATAATTACATAGAAATACATCGTATATATATATATATATATGTTAGGTAAACTGGTCTATAGTTACCAGGTAAATGTACTGAATATTTTTTTGTATCATGAAATTACAACTGCTGTTTTAGTTATTTATGTGTATGTAGTGTGCATGCGTGCGTGTATGTGTGTGTTTATACTTTTAGAAGTTTCCTCGCATTTCTATTGGACGCTCGTTTCAGTTTGAAATGCATTTTCGTTGCTTAATGCGCCGATTAACTGAACATATATTTTCTCTTCTCTCTTTCAGATTTGTTGTCGTTGTTAGAAACCTTGTCCGCTAACCAAACGTTGTATGGCGACAAAGAGATGCAAAAATTAAAACAAGAATACGGACTCAAATAATTAGTGGAGGGAGAAAAAAAAAAGAATGATAATTTTTTAATTTATTTTTTTCCTATTTTATTGTCTGCCTTGCTCTCCCTCCAATTTTGTACATTGGTGTTATAATTAACACTTTGTTGTTGTTTTTTTTTTTTTCACTTCCATCCCCACTTCTTCCACTTTTCCTTCCCTCTCTTTGGTCTGTGAAAAAACAGACTTTTGCTTTTCACTCAGGATTTTAATAAATCTTTAAATTATTCAATTTATCATTTAAAAATTTTTTTTTTTTTTGCCAACATTGGATTCTTTGAATTAAAAGATTTTTTTGCTTTATTTTGGCTTTTACATTTCGGTATTAATTATTTATTACAAAATTTTTTTTTTTAAATGTCTTTTTTAAATTCAAGCAAATTTATTATCTCTATTTATATAAAGTTAGGTATGTATATATGTTTGCATATTTATATGTATAGGATTCACTCCTAAACTAATTAACCGATCATTATGAATTTTGGATCACAGCAGCTAGGCTTAAGGGTGGGTAATGTGGGCTATATTTAGTTTTATGCAAAAGGAGTAAAAAAGAGAGTGGATACCTTTCATGAAAATTTGGATACCTCTGATTTTGTTGAAATTTTAACAATAAGTATTAGACATCAATTAATATTCTCCAAATTTCAGTTTCTTTGGAATATTAAAATGGAATAATATGGGCACAATATCCCATTTGAAAAATAAAATATTTCAGATTTGCATTAAATTTGATTCATAGTCATTGGATACCAATTAAGCAAGATTCCCTGAATTTCAATTTATTCTTAAGACACCTTAAGCTTAAAGCCTTAACTTTTAGACATTTTCTAGATTAAAAATCATGAAATGTATTTTGATCCAAATTAGAATAAGGTTTAATGTCATTATATCTTGATTTTAATCTTCGTAAGGGGACAGGAATTACGGTGCAAAACTCTTCTATTCGGAGAAATAATTTTCTTCTCGTTTATCATTATTATGATAAGAAAAAAACAGGATAAAAAATGGCGCCGAAATTCTTTGAAGCAGCCATTAGTACTCCCTATCTTACCTATTCAAAATGGCAGCCTTGCGATCAACGTCATGTTCAATTGTTCTCAGAAAGTCTTAACAGAAACCGATTAAAAGAAAAAAAAAAAGTGTTCTATTTGGCTGCATATTTTGAAACTGTTCAACATTCTCAACTGATGATGATGTAGAATTGTCAAATGATCTTGACCGCTCTAATTTATATAATGCGGAAACTCTGGAAATCTTGCTTGCATGTTGAATGTTTTAGATGGTGCAGAGAAAGGCAAATGGAAGAAGTGGTGGAAAGAAGGGAAGCAGAGCGGGAGTAGTAGTAAGAGCATAAGAATAAAAGGATGACGTAAATAAAGAAGAAAGAGCTGTCCAACACATGCCAGTATGTAAAACAGACATTAAACTGAACGTGATTCATTCTATTTGTCATCATTTTCTCTTTACAAAAATATACGTCTACTACAAACTTGAAGCCTGCGAATACAACCACTATAGCTAACAACTGGAGGTACGAAACAATACAAACTCGGTAAATGATGATATCGCCGTCCTAAACAGTTTCTTTGAAAATTTGAGTCAAACTAGTGTAAAGGCAATAATATTTTTTTAAAAAAGATTATGACATGATGAACGTCTTGGAGTAAAAAATCAATTTAGTATCGGAAAAAAAAAACGTTTGAACATTTTTCGTCTATACAAAAAAATGGAATTATTTATCAATCTAATAATCCTCTTCTATCCCATCATCTGGCTGAACAGGGGGGGGGGGGCCACAGACGAACTGGCAAGCAGCTCTCTCCATTCCTCTTGAGTGTCGCTCAACTTTAAGCCTGTCAGTTTGCATGATTGGTTTCCCAGACTCTGTCGATTAGTGTACGTAGCATCTCAGTTTGTTTTTTATCATGAGGTCAATGGGTCTTCGAAGGTCAATTGTTTACTGTATCTGGGTCTGTACTTCCTCATTGGTGACATGATCTCCATTGTCTGTACCCATTTCCTAGGTCTGCTGTCACGCTCTGCGATTAACAATCATACAAAATATGGAGATGACCAGAAATCGCATCAGTCATTTGAGATGGTATTGTGGATACTGCTGTCGTCTGGCCGATCCTTGTGAGTATTTGGTATTCCACATCAGTTAATACTATTCCCAGGTATCTGAAGCTGTTAATAGTATCCACATGTTTGCCCATTCATCCTGATGCCACTGAATTCGGTCTTTTCTGCGTTGCGCTTATGCTTTACTAACTCCTGATGTAAACCGGCGCAAGGCAGCATGTTTAGTTGGGTGCATAGTTGCAATGCATGCAGACGACAGGCCTGCAATGGGAGAAATATTTCGCTAAAAGAAAAAAGACCTTTGAAATAGTAATGTCTTCTTCAATAGAAGGTTCTATGCTGTGATTATGACTCATTTGAGTCTTGGAAAATTTAATTCCTCCCTCCAGATACAGGATCACCCTGGAGAGTAGTTTTTTAAAAAAAAATTTTTTAATGTCTATAGATAAACTTGGCCATGATTTTCAGGTAGGTAGCTGAATAGTTTACCACTAATGACACCAATATTATTTCAGATGTTTGGGCCCTAAGCTGATGTTTGTTTTTGGTCGGGCTCAAAGTTCTGATTGCAAGTTTGTAGTTTGGTGAAGTATAACTGTAACCTCTAAAAAATAAATCATTGTTTGTTTTAAACTGAAGTTGCGGTTTAGTTAGGGAGAATCCTTGTTTCAGCAATGACAGATACCACATGATTGACACTGCGACCGGTGTTGGAATCGAGCACCAAATTTAGATGTAAACAACAAACACACATTCACACTATCTTACCAAGTTAGAATGTTGCCCTTGTGGCTGGTCTTGTCTCGGACATACCATAATCATTGTTAACTACTTAAGCTCGAAAACTGAAAGTAATAACAAAAAAAAAACAAGTTTTGTGAATTCCTATTTTCTTGTTGATTAATTTGAGTTAAACTATTTTGTAAATTCACATCCAATTTCTTAACTTTCACATTCTGTAAACATGTACAATGCTGCATGCTTAGATGCAGACTACAAACAGCAGGCCTGCAATGGGAAAAAATATTTAGCTCAGAAAAGATCACCCAAGAAATTGGTTGGCATCTTTGAAATAATGTCTTCTTGGATATGAGGTGTCATGTCGATAAAGCAAACCATTTGAGATCCTACAGAATTAATGCCCACTCAAGAAAAGGCACTCTGGTTAGTAAATTTTTATGTCCAGTGATAAAACAGCCCATCATTTACAAGTTGTCTTGTGTGGCCTACCCCAAATGACAGCAATAGCTATATATATTCCAGTAAAACGGGCAAAGGATGGTTTGGTTGTTTTATGGCATATCAACACTTTTCAGGTTATTTGATGCCAAATCCGGTCATTTAGTAAAAGTTTTTATCCTTCAAGTTCTTTATATCTTCAAATATTTATTCATGGTGTTTGATATGGTTGTTTTTAGAGGAAAATTGGGTACTGTTTTAGAATTTGACCCTAACCTTCGTGACTGCCCGGCAGCAGCGAGCCGACAGCTAACGGAAGCGTCCGAGACCTGCCGAATGCGAGACCTGCCGAAATCGAAAACGAGGCTGGCTGGCAGACGATATTGAATTCAAAGAGAGACGCTTGGCACAAAGTAAAAATGAATTTTGAAGTGTTGTGTAGTTCGATTGCCTCTCCGGAGCAGTGCATTAACTTTTGCCAGCAGAAAGCTCTGGTGGCAAAATCTATGCGCTGTATGCGATGCGGCGGCGGCCGACTTTGCCGGCTAGTACCGAGAAAGACAGTTTCCGAAAAATATGCCTGGAGATGCCCCACCCAGGAATGCCGGGCTTGGATTTCGCTGCGATCGGGGACGTTTTTTTCGCGATCCAACCTCACCATATCGAAAATTCTGAAAATGATATACCTGTGGTCCCAGGATATGGCGACCGGAAAAAATCTAAAAAAAGAATGCGGCGTACTGTCTAGTGCCACGCAAGTGGATTGGAAAAATTTCCTGCGGGAGGTGTGCATCGAACACCTAGCACGAAACCCCAGACGACTCGGAGGCCCAGGGCATACGGTTGAGATAGATGAGAGTCTGTTCAACCGTAGGAAAAACAACGTCGGCCGTGTTCTGCAGCCGCTCTGGGTCTTCGGGGGATACGACCCCGCAGAGAAGGAGGGTTTCCTGGTAACGGTACCAAACAGAAATGCCGAAACCCTCCTTCCAATAATCAGACAGTACGTCGCCCCTGGGACCACGGTCGTCTCCGATTGCTGGAGGGCTTACAGCAGGATAGGAGAGGAGGATGGATATCGCCACCTAACTGTTAATCACGCCCAGCATTTCGTGGACCCGACGACGGGGGCATGCACAAATCATGTCGAGAGAATGTGGAAGGAAGCGAAGCAGAGGAACAAGAAAGAATGCGGGACGAGCAGGACCCTGATAGACGGCTATCTGCGGGAATTCATGTGGCGACAGACTTTTAAAAAAGACCCTTTCGCCGCCATATTATCGCAGATAGCCGTACTTTATCCAGTCGTCGGCGACCAACAATCTACTTCTGCTCCGCCTCCTTCCACATCCTCGGCGACGACTACCCCATCCTCCTCTTCTGCCTGTATTTCGATAAGCCCTCCTCCAAAAGCGAAAAACAAGCCCTTACCCCTCCAGCTAATATAATTGAAAAAAAAAACAAAAAAAAACAATGCGTAATTGCAAAAAAAAAAAAAAAAAAAAAAAAATGGTTATTTTAGCGTTCATAAAAACAGTTTATTTCAGTTAAAAAAAAACAAAAAAAAAGAGTTTAAAAAGTTAGTTTTCTTACTTAAAATGGTTAATTATTAATAAAAAAAAAAGTTTATTCATTTCAGCTATGGGTTTGTTCATTTATTTCATTTTCTGTATAAAAATATATGCATTTCTTTTTCTTTACGTATAGTCATCGTCTTACATTGTTGTCGTCTGCCGACTCGGCAGGTCTCGGACGCTTCCGTTAGCTGTCGGGACGCTTCCGTTAGCTGTCGGCTCGCTGCTGCCGGGCAGTCACGAAGGTTAGGGTCAAATTCTAAAACAGTACCGAAAATTGTTGTTTTTGGCTTTGCAGAACATGATTGAGTTTTGCAAAGGGAAAGGAAAAAGACTGACATCAATGTTTGGTGCATTTTAAGTCAGGAAGCCGGTATCTTCAGACAGCCTGATCTGGTAGCACCAGACTAGCAGAGGAGGTAAGCTTGGTCTCTGAAAGAGAGAGAGAGAGGTGACTTTGAGGACTTAAGCAGGTAGACAGTTTGTAATTTGAATAAATGTTTGTCCTGATTGCAAGTCTATCGTTTGGTAGCGAAACAAAGTAGCATTGTAACCTCTCAAAATCAACCGTTAACTCATTTTAATTTTGAGTTGTGTTTTCATTTGAAGGAAAATCCCTACAGCAGTGACTGAGACCACATGATCGACTACTACTGGTATTGTCCGGGCCTTTGGGTCCTGTGCAATTCTAGGAGGTGCACCCTCCCAGGCTTTGCCTCCCCTCTTTGGGGAGGAGTAAGTTTATTGTTTACTGTCGGAGGCTCCTCTACCGGGGAATGCCGACGGGGCTGCTCAGGCAATTTTTAAATGGCCAGAGTGCTCACCTCTTGAGCGCTGGCTTATCTAATCCCACTTTCCCGACCTTGTGTCACATCTTACCTTGTGGGACGTAGATAAATAACACAATGAGCAGAGAAACACAAGCTCCAGGCGGTGACCCGTCCCTGTTGCATCCCTGCGCTTGTTTTAGAAGTACTTTAATGGAATGTGCTTCGATGAGCTTGCTGCACTTATGTCCCCTCAATGTTAATACCCCCAACAAACAGCAAAATCTCGCCCCTATACTGTAAAGGTACTCGGATACCGGAAAACTTCCTATTCTAATAGTTTCTTCCCTTGGCCCGCTTGCCTTTGGAATTCCCTTCCTTCTCCCCGACTGTACAAACATGCAGAAATCTAAAGAGAACAAACATCTTGCTGCACAACTCCCCACTTAGTATGTTCCCTATAAATATGGCCCCTAATTACAGTAGCCCCTTACGTCTCAATGGCAATGTTTTGTTTTTGCAGTGAATAAAAAAAAAAAGGAAGACAAAGGAAATGCTTACCCAGACTCACCATTTGATCTAATCATACGGTTGAACGTTGATTCAAGTTTGGTTTGTTTTACGGCATAGCAACCAACTATGGGTTATGTAATGCCGAATAAAGTTGTCAAATACAATTCTAATTATTTCACATTGTCTTGAAAGACAATGAAAAGTGAAATCAAGAATTTGTGGTTAGATTTTTTGGAACAGTCCAACTTCCTTGATGAAGTCTAAGATTTTTCGTCACATTTATGTTTTTAAATAAGTCTTTTAAATCTTTGGAGTCGTAATATTTGTTTCGGGTTTGCTGCAGATCTTGACAGTCTATTAATATATGTTTGACTGTGTAAGACTGTTGACACATTGGAGACTCCTCTCCTTCCAATAAGTGCTTGTGAGTAATATACGTGTGTCCTATATGGAGTCTGGTTATTATAACTTCTTCTCTTTTTGCTTTTCTATAGTCCAGGGGCCACTCATCTATAGTTGGCCAAATCTTGTATAACTTATTATTTTGGCGCTCATCCCAACATTTTTGCCATTTTTCTTTGATTATTCTGTTAATAGAAGGTCGAAGATCAGTGTATGGGATCTTAGTATTGGTTGGTGTCATTTTTAATGATTCTTTTGCTGCTTTATCCGCTCTTTCATTGCCACGAATGCCGACATGACTCGGTATCCATCATAGTTTAATTTTGCATTTTTTCTTGTTGATCTTATTTAAGATTTTCACGATTAACGGATTATCTAGATTTTTTATTCTTCATTGCTGTGAGTACAGGTAGGGAGTCAGAGAAGATGATAAATCTATCAGTGCTACTACCTTCTATTATCTTTAAAGCCAAGTATATGGCTGCAGCTTCTTCGCTGAAAATTGATGCAGTCAGGTATCCTATATTGCATTTGTCTTATTTAAGACAGCTGCACACCCAACTCTATTCGATTCTTTGGATCCATCTGTATAGATGTATTTATAGTCGGAATGATGATGTTTTATGTATTCAAATTCATCCTGAAATACAATTGGATTGGTTTGGATCTTTGAAGCTGTTGCTAAATCAAGGATATAAGCTGGTTGTTCTAATTCCTATGATGGAATTTTGGAAATTATTGATTGGTGGATGAGACTTGAGTCCAATTCCAGTTTATTTCTTAGTTCCTCGATGCGGTAACTAAAAGGTCTGATGGCACTGATTTTTCTCTCAAACAGAGTTTTATATTGAGGATTAAATGTGCAGTCATAGACAGGATTTAATGGACATAATAATAATTTTGTCACATAATGAAGTGCCAATTTTTCTCACCTTAGATGTAAAGGACCTTCATTCGCTTCAACATATAAACTTTCCACTGGAGACGTGCGAAATGCCCCCAATGTAAGTCTTAGTCACTGATGATGGATAGTTTCCAATTGCTTCAGGTATGATGGTCTTGCTGCACCATAAATGAAACTTCCATAATCAAGTTTCGATCTCACAATTGTTCGGTACAGTTTGAGTAAAGATTTCTTGTCCGCTCCCCAATCGGTGTGAGCTTTCACTCAGTAGATTAATGGCCTTGTTGCATTTTTGTCGGAGATACTTTATATGAGGGATAAAAGACAGTTTTTTATCAAAAATAATTCCAAGGAACTTATATTCGTCTGCCATTTGTATCTCCTTGCCATCGAGTTTAAGACATGGGTTGTTATGCATTTTGTGCAAATTGTAAAAATAGACACACCTTGTCTTCGATTCAGAGAATCTGAAACCGTTTTCTTCAGTCCATTTGCTGATTTTATTTAAAGCAAGTTGCAACTTACATTCTACCAGATGCATGTTTTGCTCGGCAGCAAATTAAAAAGTCGTCTACATACAGTGAGCCTTTGACTGCAGTGTCAAGGTTTTTAACAATATTATTCATCTTGACATTAAAGAGTGTCACTGATAGGATACTTCACTGGGGTTACCCATTCTCCTATTCTTTTGCGTCGGAGAGTGTAGTTCCGACTCTCACTCTGAAATTTCGGTTTGCTACGAAATTTTGTATGAAGAGGGCCATTCTGCCCCTTAATCCTAGTTCTCGAAGGTCTTTCATTATACCGTACTTCCAGGTGGTGTCATATGCCTTCTCTATATCAAAGAAGATAGCAATCAGGTGTTCCTTTTTGATTAATGCTTCTCTGATGAAAGTTTCCAATCTGATCAAATGGTCAGTAGTACTTTTTTTTTCGAAAACCGGATTGTAGGTCTGACATCAGATTGACATGGTACCTCGAGTCAAACAATCTGTCATTTATCATTCTTTCCATTACTTTACAGAGACAACTAGTTAAGGCAATTGGTCGATGGCCTGAAGGTCTATCAGAATTCTTTCCCGTCTTGGGTATGGATATCACTGGCTTGTCTCCAGAGATCTGGGATTTTCCCGCTCATCCACACCTCGTTATAAATGTCTAGAAGGTATCTGGTGGACACCTGTGGTAATTTTTTTAGAAATTCATAGCATATATCATCTGGACCGACCGCTGTATTGTGGGTTTTAGCAAGTGACTCACTGAACTCCGATTCCGTGAAGGGTCAATTATAACTTTCAGTATTTTTGGAACTGAAATTTAGTATTTTCTTTTCTTCAGTTTTTTTTAATTCTTTAAAATTTTTCAGTCTGACCCTTGGAGCAAGAAATTTCTGCAAAGTTGTTTGCCAAGGCGTTAGAAATCTTTCTTGTCTGTGATCTTTATATTATTTGAGATCAGATGTTTGATTGGCATACTGCTATTCTTCCCAGCTATCTTTCTCATCATGGTCCATATCGTTTTAGATTCTGTGTTGGAATTTATTTTAGATATATACTGCTTCCATGAATTTCTTTTGGACTCTTTAATCGTCCACCGAGCTCTGGCTCTTTTTATTTTAGACGAGTCTAAATTCTATCGAGTGGGATTAGACTTGAACCTTCTCAGGGCAGAACGGCGTGACCGGACAGCCTTCTGACATTCTTTATTAAACCAGGGTTTGTGTTTACTTTGATTTACAGATGACTTTGGTACACATTCCTCGGCTATTTCTACCAGTGTAGGGCAATTGCCGTGTTATCCAATTGTGGCAAACTGTAGATCATGGATTGGACTCTACAACCATATGTGGGCTCAATTGTAGTGGAGGCAGAACTGTCTTTGCCAGACAATGAACAATATACCGGGTGTCCCATGGTGCACCTGCCCACTTTCATCGTGAAGTGAGAGCTAATCTGAATGGAAACCTGCAAAACAGATGAACTGGAAGAAGAGGTAGAATTGAATTCTCACCTAAGTAACCAAATGTTCCACCATTGGATTTCTGTTTGTGTTGATTATTTAAAGACAAAGTTTACAGCAGAAAACCTGAAAGATTGCTGAAATGTTACCAATTAACGAAGAATGTTCATGAGGAAATGTTGCTGGACGTTTGTAGGTCAATTTTCCTCACCATATGAAAAGTGTATTGTGCAGAACAGCAACCGGTTCAAGCACTTGATTTAAACTAATCATTTAATTACCATTCAGAAATTACACAAAATAGCTTTTACCATTATTAAAATTAAATTTACTATGTTATTCTGAATTTTAGTGTCAAATCCTTAAATGTTTACTTTTTTCTTTTCTATGAATTTTGTTTACAAGTTAAAAATCAATAAATAGTATAACATTTGTTGGAATATATTATTCTCTCATTTTTAGAAATTATAATTTTAAAATATACTTTTATACTATCCGTGTAAATGACATAGTGTTACAATACCGTAGGGCCCCATTATGCAAGGCACAGTAGGTTAACTAGTATCAAATAGCTAATTTTGTTATTGAAAAATAGGTTTTGTTTCGGGACTCAGAAGTGAGTTCAGAGAAACGTTTGATCCAAGAATAGTCATAATAAATTTAGACCTGACGTGACCTTTGAGTCAGAGATCAGAGTGAGTCGTTTTTGTCCCCATATCGTGCGTGGGAATGATGATTACGTCACCACAGGAAACAACAACTTAGCTTTTTAGAATCAGTCTGAGCTTAGAGGCGATACCGTTCAGACCGGGTGCGAGCATGTAGCCGGTAAACTGGTAAGGCCCCGTTCTGGGAGGGCAGAAGATATCCCAAAAGGAACCGGAAAATAGCCGGGGCATGAGAGAGTCGAAGCCGGAATCCCCCTGACAGCAAACGAACCAAGAAGTAAGAAAATTGTGTGAGAATAAAGAAACTTGTGTGAAATTTCCCTTCAAGAAAATTCGTGTCTCGTGTAATCATTCTGTCTGAGACAGACCTCTTCCTTCGATCAAGACGACACAGCCAGCGGAGACTAGACGAATCACAGGCCAAAGAAGAGAACAGAAGATAAGGTAAACCTTGAGATTTATTTGAGAACTTTTTAGAGACTTTAAGATACGTATAAATGAACAGAGGCCGTAATTGAAAAAGGCTTGAGATGCCGTGAACAGATCCGTGGTTTTAAAAAGGCCTGAAGGGCCGTAAATTGATACGTGATTTTAAGACTGTGGTCCGAGTGAATAGAAAAAGAAGATCGGTAACGTGTATCGTAACATTGGTTTTAATTTGGTAGCCGTGACCTGCCGTTTCCAACATGAAACGGTTCGATATCGATCTGGGGCTGTCATGAAGTACGAGCACATCGTGTGGTCCAAAGTAATAGAAAAAGGAAGAGGAAAAAGGAGCGAGGCACGGAGGGGAAAATTGTTGAGATACACAAAAGAGAGACACACTTAGTTAATTAAAAGACACAGAAAAAAAGAAAAGAAAAAAGAAAAGAGAAAAGACACATTTTGTTAGAGAAAGAAAAAAAAGAAGAACGCACACATACACAGACCATTATTAGATTACGCAGAAAGAGAAAAAGACACATTTTGTTAATTGTCAAGATTCACAAAAAAAAAAAGAAAAAAAGAAAGACACATTTTGTTAAAAAAAAGAAAAAAAGAACGCACGCACACACACACACGCGCAAAAACAATTGTTAAGACTTTGTAGGAAAAGAACATTCTAGTTAGAAAGAAAAGGACGATTTGCCGTAATTATGTTTTTTTTTGTGTTGTGTTTTAAGAATTTGTTGCTGTAATTTTTTTCTGGTTTGTGTTGGTGGGGGACAAAGGTGAAAGCAATAACGGGCGAGAAAAAAAAAACGAGGGAAGTATGTAAGTAAAAAAGAGAGAAAGAGAGGAAGAATGGAAATGTTAAAAAGGGTGGATGTGCTGAAATGACATGTGCACGCGAGGACAGAATATGCGTATTTAGAAAAAAGAAAGAAAGAATGTATTAGAAAGAGAGAGACAGAGACAGAAAGAGCATAGAAAGAAAGGGATTGATATGCCACTCTGTGGCCGAAATCTTTTGTTTTTAGAATGTATATGCGTGTTAAAGAGAGAGAGAGAGAGAGAGAAAGCGCCCGTGGGTTTTGAAAACTGCTAAAAAGTGTTGCAGGAAAATAACGACGACAGCGGCGGGTGATCTGATGGTGTCCGGGTTGGAGTTTGACGACATGTCGATACGTTATGGTGTCGGGCGCTGTTCTCTTTTCCCTTTGTCTTTTGAATTATGTTGTATTGTATTGTGGAGATATGTTCTCCATTGGTTCTGTCGGTTTCGGTTTGATTTTTTTGTTGTTGTTGGGTGGAATGAATTTTTTTTTGTATTCTTGTATTGATGTATTTGTTACATGGAGGATTCCGGGTTCCTAATGCTTGAGTGAATGATATTTTACTATTTAGAGGATGGAGAAATTTAAAAATGTGATTAAAAAAAAAAAAACAGTTCTTAAATTGAATGTTACGTGGGTCAGCAAAGTGTTAGGGTTAAAGTGATCTTGTATTTGAGTTGTTTGGGGGGCACTGATAGCAGGTTTGGGTCGGTTTATGGAGACCCCGGACGGGGGTCAATTAGGTTATTTCGAAGAATATCCCTGTGCACAGAGCATGTGCAGCCCAGTTGGGTCTGCGGGATCAATAAAGTTCGCTCGCGTGGTTTTCGCAAACAAGGCGGCCATGGGTTTTGGCTCGGAGAAGAATGGGCAAAGGTGCTCGAACTCTACACGCGTTAAAACTGCGAACCGGTGGTTAGACGACAGGACAGTCGTATTGGTGCGCCACGATAACGGTGGTCGATATTGAAGTTGTGATTAATTTTCGTGACCCAGGGTTGCTCCCCAATCACGTCAGTAGACCGTGTATGGAAGTGGAATAGATTTAAGCTTTATATTCAAGAGAGGGTACCTCAGTCAAATTAATTTTGGTTTAGGGAAGAAAATGATGGACCTGGATTGGTGACCCGATGTGTTCCAGGAACGGTGGTGTCGACATTTCACCCCCGTCACGCCGTTTAGTTAGAGCCATGGGATGGGGTCCTCGACGTTTAATGAACAGGGTTGGGAGTTAGAAACTGGGTGTTTGTTCGCTGTCATTCGCGACGGGAGCACGGGCGTGTCAGAAATGTATGGTCCATATATAGCAAGCAGTATAGCGACGGTACCTTCAGTAAGCTTCGAGGCTGACCATTAGAGAATAGGTTAATGAAGGTTTTTTTTGTTCTGTTTTTTGTTCCCCTATTTCGCGAGAATAAAACGCGTAGTTAGTTTTAATCGGTTGTGTGCCGACCGTTTGTTGAAGTTATCTAAGAAAGTGATGGTGGCCCGAAAGTGTGACATACCGGGAATTTTTGGGAAGTGGTCGAGCACGGAGAACGTGTGTGAGCAAGAGCGAATTTATGTGGTAGATTTTGCAGGAGATATAGGCGAGAAACGCCTGATGTTGATTTATGACAGGGGATGGCTTTTTTTAGCCGGTAACGACCGTAGGGAGCAAACTCTCCCACATCCCGGAAACATTGTCATGTGGTGCCGAAGGAAATTCCGGCAGTGGTGAAATGATGGCAACCCAGGAGTGCTCAGGCTCGGATTTTTACCAGTCCCAGGGAAGGGTTGGTTTTTTAAAAAAAAGAGAAAATCTTGGGATTTTTTGTTTTTTTTGTTTATAGGGAAGGAAGGAGTGTTACAATACCGTAGGGCCCCATTATGCAAGGCACAGTAGGTTAACTAGTATCAAATAGCTAATTTTGTTATTGAAAAATAGGTTTTGTTTCGGGACTCAGAAGTGAGTTCAGAGAAACGTTTGATCCAAGAATAGTCATAATAAATTTAGACCTGACGTGACCTTTGAGTCAGAGATCAGAGTGAGTCGTTTTTGTCCCCATATCGTGCGTGGGAATGATGATTACGTCACCACAGGAAACAACAACTTAGCTTTTTAGAATCAGTCTGAGCTTAGAGGCGATACCGTTCAGACCGGGTGCGAGCATGTAGCCGGTAAACTGGTAAGGCCCCGTTCTGGGAGGGCAGAAGATATCCCAAAAGGAACCGGAAAATAGCCGGGGCATGAGAGAGTCGAAGCCGGAATCCCCCTGACAGCAAACGAACCAAGAAGTAAGAAAATTGTGTGAGAATAAAGAAACTTGTGTGAAATTTCCCTTCAAGAAAATTTGTGTCTCGTGTAATCATTGTCTGAGACAGACCTCTTCCTTCGATCAAGACGACACAGCCAGCGGAGACTAGACGAATCACAGGCCAAAGAAGAGAACAGAAGATAAGGTAAACCTTGAGATTTATTTGAGAACTTTTTAGAGACTTTAAGATACGTATAAATGAACAGAGGCCGTAATTGAAAAAGGCTTGAGATGCCGTGAACAGATCCGTGGTTTTAAAAAGGCCTGAAGGGCCGTAAATTGATACGTGATTTTAAGACTGTGGTCCGAGTGAATAGAAAAAGAAGATCGGTAACGTGTATCGTAACAATAGCACTGGAAAATCAAACACAATAAACATTGGAGAAAAATGCACCCGGCCTCTGACAGGATTCAAACATGTGCCCCAAAGAAGAAAATTTATAGTGGGCTTTACCGCTCCAGGCAAAAAAAAAAGAAAAAAAGGTAGCACTCTGGCCGAGTATTAAGACACTGTAAATTCAAGTCTCTCAGGACAAAGGAAATCCGCATTGTGAGTGATTTGTTTTATTTTCCAAAATATATTAAAATAAAAAGTGACAATTGATATCAGATGGCTTATTCATTTATTGTTCTGTTTACAGCTGTTGTTTATTGAATAATGGACTTTAAAAAAAAGAGAAAAAAAAAAGTGTTAAGTGTTAAAGGTCAATAGAATACCTACAGACTCCCTAAGGTCAGGGAGTGGGTGAAAAGATCTTTTATATTAAGATGAGGTGTAGTTGGTTTGTTCTTTGTTTTGCTTAAGAAAGCTAAAAAGTCGGTTGGAATAGGGGAATGAAAAGCCCTGACTTTGTTTTGGAATTGCAAGGCCTAAATCATTGAAGAGGGGGGGGGGGGGTCCAAATGCAACAGTTGTTAAATAAAAACAAAAAAAATTAAAAAAGCCATCTTTAAAATAATTTTCATATTTTGTTGAAAATAAAACTAAAAAGTATGGAAAGTGACCGGCCTCATCAGTCATTGTGTCCCTCGGCCCACATTCTTTTGTGGGGGCGGAAGCGAGGGGAATGCTGTGGACGCTGTTGTCCAGCTCATTAGAATTTCCAGGGGTGAGCAAACCATTAAGATGTCATGGTAGAAAATTTTAAGATGTCAAAAGTGGATGCTTCGTTGTAAACACATCGCAACGGAACAAAAACTTTTTTCTTTTTTTTTAATTGGCCAGTTACGGTCATGGGTACTCCAATCGTCATAAACTTTCTGAATCTCGGTGCATTTTCATAATAGATCATTTGTGTTTTTTTTGTAAATATTTTTATTTATATAAACAGTTCTATACATATCCACCGCAGGTTTTAAGATTCAGTTTTGAGATGATTTTCAACTCTTACTTCCGACAGAATGCCCTCTCCTATGGAAGTTAAATTATACCATCTCCATTTTGATTAAATCCCAGCCCCTTACGTGTACGCATATTATCACCCGCGGTTTTAGCTACGAGTATTACATTGGTAAAGATATTTTTTAGATGTCCCAGATTTTCGCTTCATTCGAGGCATTTCTGTGTTTACATTCTCTTTTTACTTAAATAAAATTTTGTTTCGTTTTTTAATTTAAAATTTTATCGCGTAATAGCAAACTTTATACTTTGCAGTTTTCTTGGAGCCATTAATATCAAGTTGGGCAAAAGGCCACGACTTATGGGAGTGCTGTGTACATTCAAAACTCACGTATGTGGTATCCAAAAAGAAAAACAGTTAAGAAATCTTGAAGGAATCTGCGGATTTCAACAACTGCGATTCGCAATAAATGGAGATGTGTATAATTTGGATTATTCCGACTACCGTTCTCATCTTGAGTTATTCTCACATCGTTTCAGCCGATGTCACCTCCGAAGGACCCGTGACGTAACGGATAAAATACTAAGTAAAATTCAGTTCTAGGTGCAGTCTTCTGATGGTTGAATCCTCAGTGGGAGGGCGATACTAGGAACTATGTATTACTGAAGACTTCTACTCCGTCATGGCTAACGGAACGAGAGCATGCTAACCCCATGGATTAAATAAATGGTTCCGTTCGAAATTCTGTGCAGATTTCACAGTTCGACAAATTACACCTGAAGAAGGTCAAAGGTTACATCGTCCGAAACGTGAGAATAACACTTAAAATTGCGAACGGTAGTTTGAATAATCCAAATTATCAATCCTCATCTCAAAATTTCAGAAACAATAAATGGAGAAGAGTGGGAATGTGTAGTAATATTACATGTGTAAGAATAGCATTATTACGGGGAATTTCCATGTAGGGTTAAAATTTAGGTAGAGTGGAATTCTCTATATTTAATGTTAAATATGTAAACACGTATATATTCTATTATATAAAGGGAAGTGTCTATCTGTCTCCAGCTAAAAGACAAAACTACCAAAGAAACACCCACAAAGTTGGTATATTCTTGATCAGTGTTGCCCGAAATGAATAATATCTCAAATTCAGAAAAAAATATTTATTCTTTGAGGGTAAACTGGCCACGATTTTGTATTAGTATAATATACCAAGTATTGAACCCCAATCTCCCGACTCATTTGCAAATTTGCTAACCATTATGCCAAATGGACCGGTTTCAATCATTCGTTACTATTCAGGAAATAACTTTTATTTTATTTTTCTGTAAATTGATGAATCACTTTGCAGATATGCATGTTTTTCTTGTACTTGTTCTAAACTAAAGTTGATATTTGGTTTCTGTAAATCTCATTGTTGGATCAAGAAATAGAAGAGAACCTATTTTATCTGTTAACTGCCAAGAATTTTTTGTTTATGTACAAACCTTATACCAAATTTGTATGATGAATGACTAATTCTTTTAACCTATCCTTGCTGTTTTTAGTGACGTCTACTGATTTGCAACTTGTGTTCGATTAATAGTGTAGCCATATTACACACTCGTCTCTAATAGGATTAATATGGTAAATTTCCACGTAGCGTTAAAAAAAAAAAAAAAAAAATATGTAGAGTGGAATTTTTCCATCTAAGATTAGAAGACAGCTATGTATCCTGGTTATGACGTCACTGGCACAGTAAACGGATGTTGCAATTTGGTAGAGAGAAGCGGTCTCTCTTGTCTGAACCACCAGAGAAGGCAGTTGGGTTTTTCGATCAGGGATGGAGTTGTTTGAGGTGTGTCTGTGTATATTCTTAAGAACGAATAAAACCCTAAAGAAGATCAACAACAGCCCCATAATGATACAAAAAGAAAAACAATGTGACATAAGGATTCCATTACGAAGGAGACATGGATTATGGCTTTGCGGATAATCACACTTCCTCAGAAAATTGTAGGCACTTGTTGGAAAATTTCAACGCCAACCGATATCTCAGCTCTCGGACATTTCTGTTGAGCATAAAATACAGCACTGACAAAAAAATAATGTTTATCAAACTCGCAAGAACATCTAACAAAAATCCACCGATAAACACTACACAATTTCCAGGATTTCCCATGAAAGAAGCAAAATAACTTATCTAAAGCAGGAAAGAGTTTGCAGAGTTTTGGAGACTGAGTAATCCGTCTCCATGATAGCAAATACCATTATGCTTGAAGAAAATCCAGGAAGATAGAAACGAAACGATACTATATATGAGTGTTGCCATCTTGCCTGCCCCTTATTTTTATATTTGCTGCAAGAGGAATTGAAAATGATGTACATAAAGCACCCAAGTGTTAACATCATAAACATTTTTTTTACGGCATGCCAACCTTTCTGACCATTAAATATCACAAAATATTTTATGTTGGGGAAATGTTTGCAAATCTTTACAAACTTTTTAGCAAGAACTACAAAATGTATGAGGAATACAGTAAAACTCTTATGCTATGAAAAGCAAATTATAAAGTTAATTGATATATTTCTATAAAGATATTTTTGTCGATATACTAACGAATGTATACCTTTTTTAAAGTCGCAGAAAGAAATACAGACTCATTTCTAACATTCCTGGAAGAAAAAAGTTGCTTTAATAACTATGATATAGAGATGGTTCGTGTTCTAGAAATGTTCATTAAGAAAATGGAACTGAACAAAGTATCCAAATTTCGACAAAATATAAAAGACTGAATAAAATCATTGAACGGGAATGATTTTGAAAATAATTTTAGTGCAGTGATATAAATGCAGTATCTATTAATAATTATTTTTAATATTTAGGCATTTAATGTCTATTTGTGTTGATCAAGTCATTTTCCTAATAAATCCATTTTGTTTACATATAGTTTTTTTAATTATCCTCATAAAATATTACTATAGTAGGCCAAACCTATACTCATTTTGTATATCTTTTAATGAAAAATTTTTTTACGGTCATCTAACTTATCCAACGCTATGAACAGATTAAAAGTTCATAGGAGTTTTACTGTAGTAGCTTTTCGAGATGACGTTTTCATGGCATCCGCGACGGGTCTCCATGCATCACAGCATGATAGGAAACGCAAAAAAGAGCCTCTCTATATTGAACGGCCGTCTGTGTGTCGTGAAGATCCACATCCTTCATACGGTTAGCCTGAGCAGAGACAAAATACGGAAGACCCAGGAGCAAACCTATTCTCTCTTTCATTTATCGAATGCTCCGTATTGGGAACTTTCGAATGATATTATTACAAGCAACTTAACTTTCTGTAAGTTATACTGAAAAAAGCAAAGACCCGGATTATCCCGCATGGTTATAATCCCCTTTTATCTGTCAGATATTGATATAAATTTGATATCCTTGAGCTATTTTGATTAACATAATTTAATCCTTTCATGATGCTAGGACCTCGCTCCAAACATTCTGGCCTTACCATACTCATGCTTTAATAAAAGTAGGAAAAAAAGAAAAAAAAAAAGAAGAAAATATAAGGAAAATAACCATTCTTAGTAAGAAATATAAATGGGTACTTGTGCAGTTTACGGACCCTGATATTTATTTAGATAGGATTTTCAAGTTAAATTCAATTTTTACAATATCGTTTGTTTATTAAATTCTTAGATGAAAGTACAGAACAGTACATCACCCCCCCCCCCCCAATGTTAAGGATGCGTTTCTAAATAATACCGTTATTATTTATTTGAGCACGGCCCGTAAACTACAGAAGTACCTATAAATGAATAAAGTAAAATAATAAAATATATCAAGATAATAATGTTAACCTTCCTAAACCTTGAACAAAAATCCATCTTTTCTTTATGGGTAGTTGTAGTTCCTGTGGCGACCATTGGCAAACGTAGGTTTCGGTAAGATGAACATCGTAGCTTCGTTTATTAACAACAGGAAGGTGCACTGCTCCAGTGAGAGGAGAACCGTAGAAATGTACAGGTTTGACGAGCTGTATACTTATCCAGCCATGAAGTAGTCTTTAGCAAATAAACCACACATTTGCCGACAACAAAAACAATCGAACCCTGGACATAATTTTGTTCTTAAGCACGGAGAATGCACATGAATGGATGGAGTTCTTGAAGGTGCAAATATTAAGAACATTGGAAGTACCAAAGCAATATCTTGATAGATAACATCTAAATATTATACTTCTCGTGCAGGTTGGAACCTCCTCACTCTTCCGTAGGTATGAATGGACGGTATAAGTGTGTCCAATTTGTAAGCTTGTAAATTAGTGATGGGACGATTCCAATATTCCCCCACCCGACTGATACAATTACTGATTCTGTTCTAAATTTCCAATTCAGATTCTTTTAAAATTTCTAAATATTTAGCTATAGAGTTAGGTTGTTTTTTTTTGTTGTTTTTTTTTAATTTTAAGATTACCGTAAAAAAACCCCATGTAATATGTGCATATATTTTCACAAACATATTTTAGTATTACTGGTAGTTTAACAAGAAAAAAAAACAATTAAAATCGTCGGTTTTGGAAACGGAAAATAGGCACAAATTTTTTTGATTCCAATTAATCGTCCCAACACTATTGTAAATATCACCTATTCCTTCTTGGACATTCGTTTTGTGATCTTTCTCAGTGGGCTGCTATGAAGAAAGCCAGATCAACCCGACCAGGGTGATAGCCATTACGATACTTATCCAGATTAGGACCCAAGCTAAAATCGACTTGGCGTCGGTAGTTTCCGGATGTTTACGTAGATGTCCAGAAAAAGCCAAATGAAAAGTCTGTTGCATGCGTCCAAAAAATCCAAAACAACGCTGGATGTACAACTGGAAAAAAAAAATGATATATATATATATATATATATATATATATATATTTTATTTTTTTTACACGTAAAATTTTTTTAAGAAAAAGTTTTACAATGGTGTTAGAGTTATAAAATGAAATGTTTTTTTCTGCATGAAAAAGTGTGTTTTTCACTGAACAAGTAATCAGCATTTTCCTGCCGTCTACGTAAACATCCAGAAACTGCCAACGCAAAGTCAATTTTAGCTTGGGTTCTAATCTGGATAAGTACCGCCATTACAAATACAAGTAAGACAGAGGAGAGGTTTTTGTGGTCTTTCTCATCAATCGTTTGGTTACTTGTAAATATTGTGGAGTGAACATTTTTGTGCTGCAGTAATCTTACAGAGGCAGGCAACATAGAAACACCAATATTCGCATCATGTAATAAGTAACATTTTAAACTATATATAAAAAAAAAAAATAAAAAAAAAAAAAATTACTTATTCGCTATCAAAATGTACCGTAATTCTAAGAGTTTATGGATATTGGAGTATTGCTTCCCAAATTTGACTTACTTAAAAAAAAAAAAAGAAAAAAAAAAAAGTGATGTGATTGCCACGAAGCATCGAAGTGGTGGGAGCGGCATCTTTGTATGGACCAACCTGGCTCTTCTAGACGCATGGACGTACCTTTTTCTTTTCTTCTGGGAATGCACGTACAATGGAAAGAAGGTGCACACATGCATGCGCGTGCACACCCGGTACAATGATGGGGGAGGGTGAACAGATCATTTGATATCATGAAAGAAAGAACACCTGCATTAACGGGTTTTTATGCTGGAGATAGATAAGTTTTGGAAAGAATCTGTTTCTTTGGCGGTTAAAACATCAACTTTTCTCCTTCAAAAAAAGCAGGATTATTTTTTCTCCCGATAAATTCTTAAATAAATAGAATTACTATTAAAAATTTTTTTTTTTTAAATAGTAAGTGATGTTTCAGAATGTTGACATTTCAGGATGTGCAAAAAAAAAAAAAGAAATAAAGAGTAAAAAACAAAAATGGGGATGATGATGATGATGATGATGCTGTGAGTGGATGGCTGAGCAATGATAAATGGGTGTGCGGTCGCGCTACGCCTGGGTGGTGTACATGTTCTCCCTCTCCCCAGACACACACAGTCAACTCGTCATATAGCAAACAGCCAGAGAGTTTTTTTTGTTTTTTTTTACCAAGATATTTTAGAATCTAGATTTTGTGACTTTTCTCAAAACGATTTAAAGGATGTCACCAACATTGTCGGACGATGATGATGACGACAAAGGAAAAACGTTTCCGTTTGTTTCTTTTCACTTAAAAAAAAAAAAAAAAATGATTTGCCAAAAGTGGAAATCGGAAGGCACACACCTCCTCGGACTTGCATGTGAGATCGACTTCATTACAGCAGGGAATTGGATATGGGGTGGGGCAAAAGTAACCACAGTTGAGAGCAGAAACCATCAAGAAAAATGCGCAAAAGAAAGCGAGAGAGAGAAAGAGAAAGCGAGAGAGAGAAAGAGAAAGCGAGAGAGAGAAAGAGAGAGAGAGAGAAAGCGAGAGAAGAGAGAAGAGAAGAGAGAGAAGAGAGAAGAGAAGAGAGAGAAGAGAGAAGAGAAGAGAGAGAAGAGAGAGAGAAGAGAGAGAAGAAGAGAAGAGAGGGAAGAAGAGAAGAGAGGGAAGAAGAGAAGAGAGGGAAGAAGAGAAGAGAGGGAAGAAGAGAAGAGAGGGAAGAAGAGAAGAGAGAGAGAGAAGAGAGAATATAAAAAGGAAAGGAATTAAAAGGGAGGGGGCGACTGATTGAGGAGGGAGAGAGGGAGGTTAGTCAACCATTTCTTTTTCTTATATTCCTACTGCTTAAAGGAATCATCATTTCCAAAAGGCAACAAAGAAAAGAAAAGAAAAAGAAATTCCTCCCTCCCCTCCTCCTCCCTTAATTCGTGTACACTATGTGCTAAGACAATGCAACGGCACAGAATCTTCCTAAGTCCCCCCACCCCATAAAACCCCAAGAACGATAATGAGGTTTTCCATTTCATATTAAAGTTTTGATATTCAGATAGGGCTGCTGTGGCAGTTGTCAGTATCGTCACTTGTCCCATAGATTGTGCTCCTTCATTTTGCTTTGAAAAAATTTCTCCAGGCTGTTGGCACATTTGTAGTAGTCTGTGTCTGGCTGGTTGTATGCACGGCAATTAGTGAAAATGCGATTCATATCGGCAATGAACAGTCGCTTGTTACAATAGTAACGATTCTTCAGGCGGTCAATCATAGTCTTCAGGTCTGTGAAGGAATGAGAAAATAAATTTTAAAAAATTAGAAAAAAAAAATGAGAAAATAAAAATTAGGAATTTTTAAAAAGAATATAATATATAAAAAATATAAAAATACATATAAAATTTTAAAATGAAATAAGAAAAAAATAAGTATTGTGTTTCCGCCTGACGCTAGGTACATTAAGGAAGAAGAGAAAGTTTTTTGTTGTTGTGGTAATAAGACGAGTACTTGTTGTGAATGTCCTACAAGAAGGAACAAGTGATTGCAGCCGAGTCGAACACCTTCCATGGAAATAACGATAGTGTAGAGAAAGACTAATGTCTCTTCTGTGAGAAAGGAGCTGTAGAGAAGAGAAGAGACTTTCACCCATTAGATTGCCAAGTCAAGAAAAAGTGCTCTGAGTGGTACCTTCCAGATATGGCAGCAGTGTTTCATATTGAATCGAGTCTGGTACTTTCTGGAGCTGTAGAATTATCCAAACATTTTTCCCAGCGACTTTCGCAACAGACTGGATGTATGTCTTCCATTTTAGATCTGGATTGAAAGTCAGTCTAAGGCGCTTCCTCTAGGAAAGAGCCATTCATTTCGATTGGGGTAAAGCAAGTATCCAAGCGTTGGTGGTGAAATGAGAGAAGCTTGGTTTTAGAGGTATAAATTTCAAATATGGGCACCAGCCAACACAGAATAACAGAAGAACGTATAGTTAATAATATTTATTTCTATTAGTAGAAATTCCACGGTGCTTTCTACATCAATCTGTATAATTTACTATTATTTTTTCAAAAAAAAAAAAAAAAAAAAATCTCTCTCAGGGGGAATAAAAATAATTGTCAGTTAAATAATCTTTAAACGAATATGTCGCTTGTTTATTCATTTTAAATTGTAAAAATTTAATTCTTTTTAAACCAATAAATATTCTCGGTCTTCTTACTGTAAAAATACTTGTCAGCTGAATATTCAAATTGAATTTTTTTTTATCAAGTGGAATATTTTTTTTTTTAAATTTAAAAATATGGTGACATGACTTTATTCGAAACTAACTGTATCCAGTCGGTGTTGCTTTACTTTCACCCCCCCCCACCCAGTTAATTTAATTATTTTTTTAACTAGGATTTTGAAAGTTACACTTAATTATTATGGTATCGTTTGACCATTAAATTATTAATTGAAACAAATTGTTATAAAATTATCACTAATTTTGTTAAGATTTTCTCTATTTATAAAATTATTCAATGTAAATAGCTTCCAAATATTTTAATCTTTTAATGCATGAAGAATTACTAAAAATTTTAAAGCTAGTTTAAATGACTTTCTATTCAACAGTTTAAAGGCTTCAAAATTCCTTTCAAATTTTGAAGGCTCACAAAGTAATTCATTTTTTTTTTTAATTATTAAAAGATTAGAATGACTGCCTTGAAATGCATGCTGGTGGATTTAATTTCATAATTTAAAAAACTTTTTTTTAAATTTCTTTTTTTACATACGATTTTTAAAAAGTTTATTTTATGCTACTGAATTTTTTTTATTTAATTGATTAATAGTGAAATATAAAAATAATTGTGTAAGTCACATAGAGGTGAGAAAAACAGACACAGAAAAGGTGGTCACACAATTTTATCAATGGAGAGATAAAGCTGAAAGTTAGTTTGATTTTATAGTAAAAGACTCAAAATACCATCACCTGAAATTCTTACATTTCATCGTATTTGGATCTTTGAAAAAAAAAAAAAAAAAAAAAAAAAATTCACCGAATAAAACAATCATTGCATTTCCATTTGTAAATATAAAAAAAAAAAAAAATGACCGTTCGATAAAAGAGGTGAATTTATTTAAAAAAAAAAAAAAAAAATCTAAATAAAAATAAACGTTCAAAATTTGTTCTTTTCCATAAATCTAAAACGATCAGCAGAAGTTGGAAGCCCTCGACAAGGACCGCCTCTGTCGCATTTTGCATTGCTGGCAGGCCGACCATGTCTCAACTGTTTTTCTCCCTCAACATCTCGACTTGAAGTCGTTGCTATTATCTTGTTGCAGCGACGTCCGTCTTCGATATTTCGTTCATGCAGTACGTCGCCCAGAGGGTGGGGAGAGAGAATTAATTTGCGATGTTATCTGTGGTATTCATTATTCCGGTCTTTGCATGCAAGAATGTTTTGCTTTTGATGATACAGCCGCTTAAACAAGCTGTTCCATTGCCGGTAGACTTTTCTTTTCCGTTCACCATTTGTTACTACCCGGTATTCGCCTTCCCCTAGGTAATAATCACTCGGGGTGGGTTATCGCCCTTTGATTGGGCTAGCTGTACATTACATAAGCCTCCCTACCTTTTTGCCTGGATGGCGCAAGCGTATTAATGGAAAGGTGAGGACCTGAACAACAGCCATCAAGGTGGATGTATCTGAGCTCTCAGGTGCACAAGATGTCTGCCGTCAACGATGGAATCTTGCGTGGTTAGCCATGTCATGCATCCTTGCTCAGAACCTCCGTACATAGCCAGCCAGGGTTTGGGATGTGGTGTAGACCAAGGAAGAAGTTGATCAGGGTGAACATTGTTACAAGAACAATTAATCTGATTTTGAAAAAAAAAAATTTTTTTATGGAAATTGCTCCAGACAAGGCATGAAGTCACTTGATGTAAGGAGCTAAGAAAAAAAAGAAAAAAAAACGACTTCAAGGTCAAAAACTAGCCAACAATAAGTGTTAGATCGATAGATTCTGACCCAGAAAACAGCAATTCTTCCCCCTCTGTCAGAAACATCACTCATGGAATGTGAGGACGAAAGGACAAAATAAGTGAAGTGAGAGTTACGAGGCTGCCGAAAGTAAACCCAAGATCCACTTTCTACTCTCCTTATCTTTTAACTTCAGAAATATTTGTTTTGAGGCTATTCAACATGATGGCAAATGAAACGGTGTTCTAAGCTTGAACAGAAGTCGGCAATTCCATTTACTTAAGCCGAGAAGTGCAAAACATGTGCAATTTACAGAAGATCGAACGTGTAGCTTCCGTTCTATAATAAAGACCAATATATTTATTTGAATATAAATAAATCTAAATCTACACTGTCAAACAAAAGTTAGCGAGTAAAAATAAAATGGATTTTTCTAGCCCTCAGATAAAACTATTTCAAGTGCTTAGGAAAAATGAAAAAGCAAGTCAGACAATCTCCGCCACCTGAAATGAATTTGGAAAGAAATCTTCTAAAGTAAAAGTCAATGGTGGGTGTTTTTTTTTTTCATGAGAAATGTGATAATTTATATATGGAAAATAAAATTACTATCATAATTTTGCATGAATATCATTTTTTATGGAGGTTGAATACTAGTATAAAAATAAAACATGAGGTTTAATTTTTAGCTTCTTATTAAAGATGAAATACAAGCAAAAAAAAAAAGGGGGGACTCACCCATTGGGAATCGAATGTGGTCAAGATAGTCTGGGGCTTCATTTTTATCAACTGGTTTTTGAAATGGCCATGCACTCTGATGATTCTGAGAGGAGAGAAAAAGACATTACATTAAAATATAGGGTGGTTGCCTGTGGGTTTACCCACGAAAAAAAATTTGAAGTATGATAACATCTTTCTCTGCCCCCTAATCGGTCTGGTAGCTGGCAGAAAAAAAAAAAAATTCTAACAAAAACTCAGGTTATGTTTGAATGTGACAATTTTATTTTATAGACGAATGGGCTTTGTCCACTCGCTATAACTTCAATTTTTATTCATTACTTGAAATAATTTAAACAAAATTAATCGATAAGAAAAAGAAAAGACAAAACCAATCAATCGATAAGAAAAAGAAAAGACAAAACCAATTAATATGAAAAAGACAAAATTCTCTCTCTTCCTTCATTCTGTTTTAATAATAGGGAATATTTTTGTCCATATTGAAAGTGAAAAATGCTTTTCTTTCTTTTTTATTATTATCAGATATTATTGTAATTAAGTCTCTCCTTCTTTGCTCATAAAAATTAAATTTGCATAGATGATTATTGTAGCGAGCAAGACAAAGGTACATTCAATTTTATTATATAGATATTTGTTTATTTCTTGGTAGGAGGAATAATTTGTCAGAAATAAAAAAGAAAAAAAAAATTAAACAAATTGTTGTCTAATCAGTAGCATGTTACCACTGTCAACCAAAGAAGAGTCTAATATGTCTAATTTCTTGGAGAAAGTTTATTTGGGAAAAGTGAATTTTGTTGGAAAATTCCCAAAATTTTTATTTGGTAATATCTTTGTAGAGTTTAATAAAAGTCCCGACAATCTTACAACTTCCCACCACAGACGATGTAATGACACGGAAAATTTATTTGGATGTTGCCAAAGATCTCGAAAAGGAGCATGCCGTTTGAATTCGGTTATTTTTTGGTAACGTGTTTGAATTCTGTCAGGGCTACTGAATCACATTCACCAAATATGTTTTGGAAAAATACAACCACTCCATCTCCTCCCAGCTATGAATGAAATAATAGTGTACATATGACTCGAGTTAATTTAATTACACCAATTTCAGCTAAAAGCACCAGAGGGAAAAGTGACGTTAAATAAATAGAGAGAGTGAGAAAGAACCTGTTCATTCAAGTGATTTAAGATTGTTGTTGCAACGGCATTCACCCCTTTTCTGGCCCGCACTACATTCTAAATCATTGCGGTCCATGCACAGCAGCCCTGAGTAAGGCCACACAAGATGGCTAACCAACCACGATTCCACCATCGAAGGCCAACCACCTGTGAACCTGAAAGCTCAGCCAAGCCCTTCCTTAATGATTATTGTCCAGACCTCAGCTGTCCACTGACACCTTTGCCACCTAGCCAGAGAGGTAGAGGGGATTACATCGCGAATGCAAAGTTGTTGACAAATCGTACAAATTCAAACCAGTCAACCACATTTTAAAAGATGTTTAAAATATGTGCGTTTAGGCAAAGAAAAAATTCCAGTTTCTTTATAAATACATGCAAGAGTTTTAAATGTCCACATACCTTAATCAGCATCAAAATGTTTTTGAGAGTCGTGTGCAGCTGTTCAGAGTCCATTTCGGTTTCTTTACTGAAAAAAGACAAAAAACAAAGAAAAACTATAATACTAAAACTCTGATGATCTAGCTTGCTTGTTGGCACATTAAATTTATTTTAAATAGTGTGAGGAAGGGTGGATGGGAAGAGAAGTAGTGGGAAAGCGGGAATAGAGGGAGGGGGGAAATGGTATAACAGGGAAACTGCCCTGAATTGATGTTTGCTCGCTTGACTAGATCAAAAGTTGAATCGGGGTAATCATAATGTGAAAATAGAGTTAAGAAATAGGATAGAAGTTACAAAGGAATTAGCAAGGAATTGAATTAAAAATTAATCAGCGAGATTCTATTATAATCAAATAGGAATTAACCAAACTTAGTTTTTTTATGATTTCTCAACACTATCGGTTCCTAGCATACGTTGTTGACGAGGATTAATGTGATTCCGAGATAATGCTCACACACAAAAGGCATTTGTGTTGGGTAGGGAAAAGTTTGCTTACAATTAATCAAAATTTGGGTTGAGGGAAGGCCACCCAATACTTCTCAATTCACTTATCTACTTAGAGTTGATATTTTGGACAGAATAAGCATTTTGAGTGCCATGTGTTTCTTAGCAGCAAATGCACTTACAGAAGACTGAATGGAATTTATTGAGTTAAAAAAGTTACAGTTATCAAAAGTGACACGACAAGAGGAGTGATACTATGGACACCCCCCCCCCCCCCCCCTCCCCATCGGGAGAGATTAGCTAGGAATCTATGACGTTTTTTTTCTTTTTTTTTTTTTAAATCACACCGACAAGCAAAGCCATTAAACTCAGCCATTAACAGCCTGGGGATCAAAATAGGGAATTCGGAAAAATGTTGAGAGAAATATGTCTCTAATTTCCGGTGAAAATAAGCCGAGACAAAAAGGGAAGTCTTTCAGCTCGGATAAGGGGAGTAGAGATAAGAGATTAAGTGAAGACAAAAAAAAAAAGGAGAAACTGGAAAAACTAAGTAGAAGAGGGGGCTAGGTAGGAACTTGGAAAATGAAGTAAAGAAAAAGGAGACAGTTGGACTGAAGTGGGGAGAACTGCGACACATCTCGGCTGAGAAGGATTGCAGCGAGAGAAGACAGAGTCGGCCATAGCCGAGATTCTGAAGTTAAGAGATAGAAGATATAGCTCAGATGAAGTGACACTAGCGACACCCATGTCCAACAAGTCGTGTATACAATATCTGTCTGTATTGTTGTCTTTATTATGTATATAAACTGTGGACTATGGTTTCATGGTCCAGCACGATGACCGACTACACTAGAATCCCAATATAAATAAGAAGAACCATGACATATGCATTTGGGGTAAGGCAGACAGTCGGGGGGGGGGGGGGAGTTTGCAGAAACCACTGATTTAGAGTATGCATATCTCAGCCGCACTTCTTCACCCAAGAGAACCAGTGTCATTCCACAGGTGCAAAAACTTTGGTTCATCTAAGAACCATCAAAATTATGTGCTGCCAAGTGATGGTTACCCATCTAAGTATTGATCAGGTTCAACATTGCTTAATTTCGATGATCTGACAGAAACCAATGTTTCAACATGATTTAGCTGTAACGATTGAAGAGTACCAATAGCACTCAGAGAGTGACGAGATACACTCTCTCTGACGCTCACATTCAAGATTATTTAATAATAAAGTTGCTGCTGATGATGATGATGATGACTACTCACTTGGTATTATCTACTTTCCAACCAGCCTCCAGTAGACCCGGAATACTTTCAATTGGAATTTGGCGAACACCTTCTTTAAAACAGGCCACACCCGGGTAAACTTTATCTTGTAGTTCCTGTTTTTTCTCTAAGATTTTCTTGACAATCTAAAATAGAAAAAAATAAAACAAATCTCAAATTAGAAAAGAAAACAAAAAAAAACATACGAAAATGAAACAAACTTAATAATTAAAAAAAAAAATTTTTTAAAAATCATTTTGGAAAAATCTTTAAATAAAAATACCTCCCGTGTTTTGGACGGGTAATTAAAAAAAATACTATACTGATAATACTTAGGTTAATAACAACAAGATAAATTTCAAGCCGCTATAACTTCCAAAATATTAATAAGTTGATAAAAAAAATATTCTCAAATTCACTTAATTTTCTTGTTCTATTATATAAAAGGCAGTTTTCTGTATGTTTCATTTTACTTCAGCTAACACTTGATCTCTATATGAGATACATAGATATTCAAATATTCCATTAAAGTTCTTCTTTACATGTCAAACTTGAGTTGGTAAAGAAGTGAAGAACTGTATGTATGTATGTATGTATGTATGTATGTATGTATGTCCGCTAAAAGACAAAAACTACAAAACAAACACCCACAAAGTTGGCACATTCTTGATCGGCGTTGCCTTAGATTAATATCTCAAATTTAAAACATTATTCATTCTTCTAGGGTCAACTGGGCCAGGTTTCGTCTGGAGAGAGGGAGGAGGGCGTTTTTCAGCCATTTCCAATGTTATCTATTATACATAAAAAGAGAAGTGAATGACTTACATTATTATTATTATTTTCAATAGAGAAATGAGCTGGGCGGAGGATTTTTTTTTTTTGGTTTGTTTTACGGCATATCAACCATCTTTGGGTCATTTAATGCCGAATCAAGTTGTTGAATGGTATTTTATGGGTAGGACGATTTCATTTTTTAATTGGTAATATGCTCTAAAAAGCTCTGTTTACTTTAATACATTTATATTTTTTATAGTTTTAACAGCATGTCAAAACTTAGGGGTTTTTTATGCCGGATATTTGTGGAAATTTGGGGGGGGGGGGGCTTTTTATTTTAATTTATATATATGTAATTTTTTTTTTTTAATTCTTTGGTAGAGTCCGATTTTTTTTTAAGTATGAGAGTAAGATGTGGGGATTATTTTTTTCAGAAAGATCTTTAATATTTTTTTCTTTATAATAGTTATTTCTTATTGTTGTAAAATTGATGCAGTTGATTAAAATGTGTTTGATTGTGAGTGGGGTTTGGCATGGTATGCAGAAGGGTTGGTTTTCCTTCCTCAAGAGATATGATTGGGTTCAAAGTGTATGCCCCATTTTTATTCTTGTTAAAGTGACCTCTTCTTTTCTGTTAAGTTTGGTGTTTTGTTTCTGCCTTTTTAGATTTGGCATTATTGCGTGTAATTTGTTGTTTGGAAAATTATTCCAGTAGGTTTGCCATTTTTCCAATGTGTATGTATTGATCTGTCTATAAAGGTCTGAGTAGGGGATCTTAAACTTTAGATCAGTTGGGTGGAGGAGAAAGTGAGGTGGGGGAGATGGGATGTGGACAAAACGAGAAAGAGTGAAAGAGAAAAAGATAGAGACTGATTGAGAGAGATAGAAGTTTTAGTATAAAGATGTTACACACTTTTTAACCTCTTCTATTTTGTTTTTATGGCCCCGGGCAACACTGAGTAGCTAGTCAAATATAAGAGAAAATTAAGCAAATAAAAATACCTGCCTTGTTTTGGACAGGTAATAAAAAAAAAAGTGAAAGATCAGAGGTTAACACCAATTTATGGAATCTGATTTCAAATTAATATCTTGACAGCCAGAGGATATGTCAAAATATATGAAATATATGAATGGACTAGCAAAAATAGACTCCCTAACGATCGTCTATTTTTGCTAGGCTGTCGCATTCTTGGGTGGTGAGAAAAAAAAAAATTTGTCTCCGAATACTTTTTTGTATTCGGACCTCTCCCCCCCCCCAAAAAAACAATTGAGAGCGAACGCAGACCCCAATGTATTTTCGAAGAACAGTTATAGGATCATTCATTTGTAATTGTAAGAATTGAAAAAAAAAAAAAACGATTTCTTTATCTATTTTAATTTCGATAAGATTTTATCACTTTTCTCATACGGTAGAGCATCGGGCAGTTAGCGTCAAGGGTGCAGTTTCGAATCTCAGCCTGGGCGCCAAAATTATTTATTGTTTATTTGACTTTGAAATTACGTTTACAGACAGACAGACGGACGGACAGAGAAGGTGCTCGTTATATTATAAGTGGATAAAATTTTAGATATAGGCATCGCTTGATCCTACTTAATCTCTTTCCTGATTACCCACGTATTCACGGAATAAGAATTCAGAACATTTTTTTTACAATCCTGAGTATTTGCATTCTGTACAGAATTTCAGACTGAACTCTTTATTTAATCCACAAGAGTAGATTGCTCTCTTTCCATCAGCCATGATCGGATAGAAGTCTTAAATAATTTTTTATTATATTACTTGTAAGACGCACCTGAAGAAGGTCAGAGGTTACACATTGTTGGGAATGTTGGAATAATATCCAAGATGAGAACAGTAATCTAATTAATTCAAATCATCATCTCAAAAATTCTGTAACATTGATCTTGGAATCTTAAAAAAGTATTTTCATCAATAAATTAAGTAAGACTAATTATCCACTTTGCTACTTTTATGAATGAATGAAATTTTCTAAAATTAGAAATGAATAACACCAAATATTAATTTATTATAAACTGTTTTAAAAATAGTTATGCAAATTAGACACACAAATAAATAGTTGTGTTTGGGTCGTTGCTCTCTACTATATATACAGTATTTCAGAAGACTATGTTGTATTATTGATTTAAATAACTGAGCGGTTTTGACGGTAATATAGATGTGATAAATGGAAAAAAAAACTTTTTTATATATTGATTTGGATTTATCTCTGCATGCCGTTTGTAGACTTACCTCTTTCTGTTTTCGGATAATCTGAGAGAAACAGGTGTAGTGGATGCGTGGATTCAATTCACAGCCCATCAACGTGGCTCCTTCATAATCCTTTATGTAGCCCAGATAGGCAGACTTGGGCAACTTAATCTCCTTGGAGAAGCCCTACAAAAACACAATTACAAATTGCATAAGAACAAAAAGAAAGAAAAATGTGTCATTACAAATTTAATTAATTCACCCAAAAGAAAACGATTAGATTTAAATGCAAGTCAAACAAAGAAATCAGTTTATTATTCAGTACGAGTCACGAAAAAGGACAGTTAGAAAATGTGTACGTCTCTATATCCTCTGAATGCTTGTCCAAGGTGACTTAAACCTGGATATGGTAGGCATCATCACAACCTCCTCTGGTAGGTTGTTCAACGGAGTAGAAACAAATGCGGCTCAAGTGAGGAGTAATTATCCAAAGATCAGTGGCCACTGTTTGGTCGTCCTAGCAATCTGTTCCACAGTGCAGTGACTCAAACCGAAAAAGAAGTCTTCCTGTGATCAAGCCAAAATCGTCTCAGGTACAGCTTTTAAGTTTCCACAAAGCCCTCTCGAGAGAGATCAGAAGAAAATTACCTTCATTCTTACTGATAAATGTTAAAAAAAAAAAAATTTTAAAGAATAAAAAATTTAAAAAATTAAAAATTAAAAAAAAATAAAAAAAATAAAAATAAATAAAATAAATAACACCAAAACTCCAAACTGTTGGTTGCTGATAACTTTTGCATTTTCTGTTTGTTTCTATCATTTATTTTTTTATAAAAACTGCTAACAAAAATGAAAGATGATTATCGCAAAGAAAGAAGATGCCTATTCACCATAGTCTTGAAAAGACCAATGCTATAGGTAGGAGGAAAACAGTCAGCAGGAAGAAAGTTCCAGAAGCCTGCAGTTCTTAGAAAGAAACTACTGGAAGAGGAAGATGTATTAGAATGAGATATCAAAACAGAAAATTGATGGAGACCACTAGACCAACGAGTCAAACGAGCTGGAACAAAAGCAGGGAATAGATCAGACAATTCTGAAGAACATATGCCATAATAGTATTTATAGAAAAGACATATTAGCAACATTACGTCTGTGAGAGAGGGGGTGTAGAGAAGAAGAAAGGATGGGGCCAATCAAATTACAGCTCCGTTTCTGCACCTTATCAAGAACCCTCAAATGGAACTGAGATTCACCAGGCCAAATATGACAACAGTTCTCCATATATGGTCTGATAGTAGTTTTGTAGAGATAGAGAATAGTCTAAGGGGTGAGAAAATGTTTGGAGCGATAGAGAGAATTAACTTTACGAGAAACAGAAAGAGAGACGGATCTAATGTATGAACTCTAAGAAAGATTTGATGAGAAAGAAAAATCAAAAAGTTTCAGAGTTGATTTCTCCTCAAAAGCAGAGCCAGCCATGAGAATCTCAGGAAGAAAAAGGACACACCTACGATTGAAAGACACGAGCTGAGTCTTAACAGGATTAAATGAAACAAGCCATTTCGTACCCCAATCCACAACTGAACCCAGGTCAAGTTCTAGATCAGCTGCATATTTCAACTGATCTGAGGGAGATGGGCGGGAAGCAACACCAGAATAGAGAGTGGTATCATCAGCATAGATGTTAATTTTCTGAATAATATTATACTACAAGAATACCCATCCCAAGACAGGTAAAATTCCCAAACAGAACAGTTTTGCACTATTTTTATGTCCCCCTACAAAGATTAAAATCAAGATATAATGATACTATACCTTATGTCTAGAATTCTTATTCCAAGCTTAAGCGGTCTAAAGAAATTGAAATTCAGGGAATCTTACTTAATTGGTGTCTAATGACTATGGATCAAATTTAATGCAAATCTGAAATATTTGAATTTTCAAAATGGGAGGTTGTGCCTATATTATGTCTCTTAAAAACCCTTTAAAATTAGCAATACACATCTACCAGAAAACTGTTTGGATAATTACAGATTTGAGGGTAGTTCTATTAAAATAGTCATATCTTAAAAACTAAAGCACTTTAAGTGCTCAAAATACCATCATTTTGTTATGAAATGAATATCCTTTCAGGTGCATTCATGAATAATAATATACATTATATATTTTTAAGAGTTTTGAGCAAATAAAGGCAAAAAAATGTAAACGCTATTTTCAGCAATTTACGTCACTTTTTTTTTAACCCCCCCCTTCGTTTAAAAGTCTCGTACCATTGCTGTATGTGGAATTTCGTCCTGAGATTTGGAAACTAGTCAGGAGAAACATCACTTTTAATGTTTGTTAGTGTACGAAGTAATTCGGCTCATTAATTTTTTTGAAATTTTAAAAATAAGACTTCAACTCAACGTCGGTTGAACATTTTTGAAAAATGCATTTCCGTCGTTTTACTTTTTTATGCATTAAAATTATAATTGTATATATGTGTTCTCTTTTGGTAGTAATAATATTCCATTACCCTATCCGGAAAAAAAAAAGCGTTTTCGATTTATAGTTTGAAAAACTGATTGTAGTAGCAGCAATTACTGCTATAAACACAAGGCGATTTTTGTTTATTTTCATTCTAGAACAGAATTTTAAACATTTTAAAATATGAATATAGAAAATGTTGTTACATTTTTCGTACCCAACTAGTAAATAAATTAATCTTTCATCTTTTTTTATGCATTAAAATTATAATTGTACGTTGTTTTGTCTTTCGGTAATAGTAATTTTAAATTATCTTATCCTAAAAAATATTGTTCTTTTTTTTGAGCGAAAGTCAACAATGGCTGCTAGTATTGCTGATATAACAATTAATCAGCAGCAGCGTCTTGTAAAGCTTTGTAAAATTCGTTTATAAACTTCTTTAAAAGTAAGATAAAAATACTTTTTGTGCTTAAAAAAGTTAATCCTATTTGGTTCTTTTATAAAAAATACTTTAAAAAATACTGGTTTTCACTCAACTTTCGAACTTCTAGTAGTAATGACTTTCTAATCGCCAATTTAAAAAAAAAATTAAAATTCTACTTTTTTAGGCGATTACGTCTTAAAGTCTTGGCGAAAAAAAGAAAAAACAAAACAACAAAAAATAGTTAAGAATTTAGAGTGGGGGATCAGTTTCGCATATAAATTTAATGTAAAATGATCTCCGATTTCCCGGCCATTCTTGCCTTTTAGTGAAATTTATAAAATAAATAATTACTCTACCATTAACTCTAGGTACGACTAACAAGCCCACCTCCTAAAAATGCCTTCTTGAACGTATCGTACCATTAACCTTAAATATGAGTGGCAAGCCACCCCTAAAAAACTTCCTTAACCCGAACACTAAGTCCGAATGGCAACCTCCATCCAAAACAAAACCCCTTCCATAACCTTATCACTAACCCTAAGTCCGAGTAGGAAGCCCTAATCCTACAAAAAAGCCCATTAAAACCACACATAATCGTCTAATAAAAAAAAAAAAAAAAGCAGACGCTCATAAAAAAAAACGCACAGGATTTATTTGCCATAGAAAAAACTTGATTAATGCCCTAAAACGCTAGAATGGCCCGGAAATGGTGAATTATTCTACATTAAATATATGTGAAACTAATCCCCCACTCGAAATTCTAAATGAATTGGTTTTTTTTCTTTCTGCTAAGTTTTCAGGGTGTTCACACTTAATTGCCCCTAGCCCTACCACTAACCTGAAGTTCAAGTGGTAAGCCCCCCCTCCCACAAAGACCCTCATAATCGTCTTAAAAAAAAGAAAAAAAACAAGAAAAACGCACAGGATTTATCTCCCATAGAAAAAATAATTAACTGTCCTAAAATGCTAGAATGGCCTTGAAATGGGGGATTATTTTATGTGAAACTGATCCCCACTCTAAATTCTAAAATAATTGTTTTTGTTTCTTTCTTTCTGCCAAGTTTTTCAGGGTGTTAACATGTAATTGCCTAAATAAAAAAAGTAGAATCTCATATTTTGGGGAGGTAAGGGGGGTGAGTTAGCAGAAGGTGTAAATCTACAATAATGCTAAAGAAATCTTGCAATATATTCATTTTTAAACAGTCCTAGTATTAGATTTTAGTTTCTTGTACATAAAATGTATTACAATTCAACTTTGAGTTTTCTAACTTCTTTCTTTTAATGGATTCATGGTATTTTTAAGGTATTGCAGCATAATTATGTGCACTTAGTGCAGATTACTTGGAAATCATTAATTTCTGGAGATTTTCAGTGGCATATTCTGATTCCTTGTACAAAAATACACTTATATGGTAAATTTCATTGCTTAATCTTGTATTTTAACAAAGATATAACATTTTTACTGAAAAATTAGTGTAAAAAATGTGACGAAATGCATATGGTCTTAAAGAGGGGAAAATATCCAATCGTGCGAGGCACAAAAATAGTCATAACTTCCTTATTTTTAGTCAAATTTAAAAAGATTCTTTCTTAGATCATCAAGCTCTTTCTATATATGCCATTATTGAGATATTTTAAGCAATTTAAATTTTTTCATGTGTATTGCTATTAAAATACTCCAAAGCTAAAATCTAGGGAATATTTATCAATTGATGTCTAATACCTAATATTAAAATCACAAAAATCAGCGGTATCTAAATCTTCACAAAGGGCTTCAACCCCCTCTTTGACACTTTGCATAAAACTAAATTAAACTAAATATAGGCCACATTATCCACCCTTATGCCTAGCAGCCGTGTTCCAAAACTCATAATGCTTAGTTAATTAGTTTAAGAGTGAATCCGGTACATAGAAATATATAAACATACACAAAACTAACTTCAGAGATTTAAGCAGTTGCAAAAGTTTGCGCATGAATTAGAGATGCAGTCGGAGGGAAGGGGGTGTTTAAAAATTAACTTGAGAGAGAAGTTTTAAAAAGAAAGATGTTATGCAGATTTTTAATCTATTTTTTTTAACTATACTATTTTCTTTTACTGGATGCCGGGCAATGCTGGGTAGCCCTGCTAGTATACCATAGAATAGACCATATAAAATAAAAATCTTGTAAAAATATTTTTGTTAATAATCTGCCGAACAAAAAGACGTACTTGTTTCTTAAAATAGCCAATGGCATATTCGTCTGCAAATGTCAAAAAATGGAGGATGTCATGCTGGATGTGGTAATCCTTCAAGTGGTTCATCATGTGTGTGCCATATCCCTGCAAAAGAAAATTAAATGACAATAATTTATATAATAATATGCTTGTATTAAAAAAGTCTGATCACCAAATATGGAAAGAAAAAAAAAAAAAAAAAAAGGAATTGTGGACTATCTGATGTCGCTGGTTGCCAAAAATTAAGATTGTAGCCTACAGCAGTTTCCTTCTTTTCAGTCTCTAGATCCATTCATTTGAAATAGATTAGGTCTAAATTGTAAGCAAATTACAATTCAATTTTTTTTAAACATAACTATGATGTATAAGAAAAAAAATTAAATTTTTTATATGTTGATAGGATAGTAGACACTCAGTTATATGCCTATACTAAAGTGAAAATTAAGTATTTTATAATCTGATTTCTGATCCTAAAACGTAATAATGGAATCTATTACAAGGTGCCATATATAAAAAAAAAAACAAATTAGATTTAATCCAACATTAGATATTTGCACATTTATTTTATCATGTACAAATGTCCAATGATATAAACCAAGTCATAAGAAAAGACGAATGAACATAAATCACAATATAAAGCAAAGGTCCATGCATCCAAAGACAGCTGGTTTGGCTTAGAGCCAATATTTCAGACTTCACTGAACCAAACGAAAAGTTCAGAACGTAATGGATTTTACTGTTTGGAATTTATTGTTATATTAACTACAATTACAGGAGAGAGGCCACAGAGAAATTTAAAAAAAAACTATGTTAATGGAAGCATGGAACAATATCCCACTTGAAGTCATCCAAAAAGTGACTGGCAGTTTGATAGACCATCTACGTTGTTGTGCAACTGCTCACAGGAAGCACATTGAACACTCTAACATTTACCCTATACAATGACTGAGAATTGAGAAATTGACCAAAATTGTCTTTTTTTCACAAATGCCTTATTTAACCCAAACTACAACAAATGTCTTATTTACCCAAAGACAATTATTCTACAGGGTACCACACAAAAAAAAAAACAGGAAATTTAATTTAAGCCAACATTATTTATTAACATACATATTTTACCATGTACAAATATTCAACGACATAAACCAAGTCATGGGAGGTGATGAATGAACATGTCCACAAGATACAGCAAAGGGCCATGCATGCAAGGACTTGAAACCAATACTTCTGACTTCATTGAACCAAACGAATGGCCCCCAAATAGTCCAGATCTCAACTTAATAGATTTTACCTTTTGGAGTTTACTGTTACATAAACTTCAATTACAGAGGAGGGAGGTAACAGGCGTAAAATCCTTAAAAACTCTGGATGGAAGCTTGGAACAATATCACACTTGAAGTCTTCCAAAGGATGATTGGAAATTGATTAGACTGTCTACATTGTTGCGCAGCTGCTTAAAAAAAGTAGGTATCACAAACCAGTTCATGTGTGAAAATGAATTTGGTATATTCAGACTACTGTTCTCATCTTGGGTGTTTTTTGTCACAACGTTTTGGCCGATGTAACTTTGTCGACCTCGGGAATTTTTCTGTCGACCTCGGGAATCTGGATGGATTTTTGAACGGAACCCTTTATTTAATCCACGGGGGCAGCATGCTCTCGTTCTATCTGCCATGACTTTAGGTTTTGCAATTCTTTGTATTGCCCGCACTGAGGATTGAACTGAATTATACTTAGTACTATATCCATATGAATTTTGGGAGCCTTAAACCTATTCTTGTTTTTGATCTAACCACTTATCACTATAGATCACTACTTATCTATTATTTATAATTATAGGTTCCCATATTATATTAAATTCTATACTGTATCTGCTTAGTAAGCCATTATCGCCTAACATATGTGCTGCCTCTTTGAGTCATCTTACTCTCCACCGTTCTTCTCTATCTATAATTTTTACTTCATCCCATAAGTGTAGATGGGTAAATATAGCGAAACTTCTTTTCAATTTCAACTTGTGATAACGTACTTAGTTTTTTTTGCTAAAATTTGGATGTAAACAAAATTTTATCTTTTCTTTTTATAAATTTACAATTATTTCTCTTGTGTCATTAATAGTTTGTTTTTTTTGCCAGATTATTTTAAGTTAGGTTACGTTTTTCAGCGACGGGCGATTTATTTCTTCATGTTGATCTTTTTATGCATAATATTGTTTGTTTCTATGCATATAAAAACAGTTCGATCTTAAAGAAACAGGGCAATTTGTCAATATGGTGGGCTAAATGTAGAGTTTTAAGTTGTTTTTCACACAAAAAAATCCAAGTTAAAAACTTTAGTGAATGCAATTTTTGCCCTGTTATCAACTTGTGTTCCTGCCTGTTTTTACGGTTCAAATCTGAGGGTTTTTTCTTTATTGATTTACTATTTAAAAGAAAAATCTAGCTTTATCTCTACTGTGCTATGAATCATTAAGACGATTCAATGTGTTAGCTGTTGAAATGAATCTTATATGAACAGTCAAAGTTGCAGTTATTTTTGTAAATTTTTTTTTTTTGAGAGAGATAATCAGATTTTGTTCAATGTTTAGGCTTTGATCTAATAATTATTGCTTCCATCATGATTAATTTTCATTTACCACAAGATGGCATTACATTTGCAAGTAATTTTCACTTGTTCGAAGACCAATAACACACACAAGATGACAAATTTTCTAATTTTCAACAAACTTTGAACGGTCATAATCTGTGACTAATTGTCGTACCACCATAAATTTGGTGACATTGTTTATGTTTTGCAAAAATCTGTCGATATTAATTTTTTTTTTTTTTTTTTTAGATACAATGAAAATAAAACTTTGGTTTGGGATACCTACTCAAAGAAAGCATATTTAAAATCTTATAATCTAACTTTTGTGCCTTTCTTCCATTTTAATCATACTTCTGTTAACAATTGCTTTTTATTTCCAACAAACACTCAGTAAAATAAACGGTGGAATTATCTCCGACTTGATTGTTTATAAAGTCAAGGATTAGCGTTCAGACGGAAAATTAAAAATATCCAAGTCGTTACCTTCACTTGCTCATTGGAGGTGACAGCACAAAACACAATCTCTGTGAACCCCTGCGTTGGAAACATTCGGAAGCAGATTCCTCCTATCACTCGGTTTTCTTTGATTAAAGCCAAACATTTGTGCTTGCTGATAAAGACAAGAACAAAAAAAAAAAAACGCATAATTATTAGTGACAACAAAATATACATTGTTGAAAAAAGATATTTCTTTGTCTGATGATCAAGGCTAGATCCGCGCAAAAAAGACCGATTCTTCCTCTCTCCGTCATTGTAGACGCCTTCTCATCAATAACAGCTCTCGTAAATGTCATTAATAAAAAAACATCACAAATACACTGTGCTTGTTTTGTTTTATCGCATATCAACCCTTTTAATGCCAAATCCAGTCATTTTAGTAAAAATGTTCATGCTTCAAGTTCTGTATATGTTCAAGTATTTATTCATGGTGTTTGGTTTAGTTGTTTTGTAGAAGAAAAATGTTTTTGTTTTGGACTTTGCAGAACATGATTGAGTTTTGCAAAAGGAAAGGAAAAAAAAGAACAATGTTTGGTGCATTTTTGGTCAGGAAGCCGCTATCTTTCAGACAGCCTGATCTGGTAGCACCAGGATGTGCTGGGGATCTCTTACGAAGAAATTGGGGTAATTTAATACAGGGTGGGCCAAAATAAGGGTCCTATCTTTAAATTTGAATAACTTGAATTTGAATAACTTTCACAAAATAAAAGTTAAACTCACCAAACTTTATGTGTGTGTAGACTGACCCTTCCGAGATTTTTTGAAATAAACAAAACAAATTTTAGCCGAAAAACACTTCTTAAAACTTACAAAAACTAAAGTATTGTTTTTTACACTGTTTTGAGTTTTTTAAGCAAAAATAATGTTTTCTAAATGAGGGTACGTTCCTTAGGGCTAATACGGCTCATGCTTGCTTCGGAAGGGGTCCTTTACTTATTCTAAAAAAATAAAAAATCAAAAAAAAAAAATCAATAAATAAAAAAGTTATGAATTTTTAAAAATAGGACCCTTATTTTTGCCCACCCTATATAATAGCATATATTTGGGAGCAATGTACTCCAGAAACAAGAAATTATCAATTCACAAGAGTTAGGAAAGTGTTCAGGGAAATATAACATAATTGTTTTGGCTACGAATAGATAAAACTGTTGAAAGTGGAAACTACAGTTGCAGAGGTCAGCTGAAATCAGGTATGACATGAGTTTTAACAATATCTGGTCGAAGTACCCGATCTATGAGAACATTTGAATGAAATTCAAACCGAGGCTAGAGATAGTTGGCAACCAATCAGAGTGTGTATTGGCCATGACGAAAGGATTTCTCTCGAGTGTAACGAGGTAACCCTGCTTGTTTATAAAAGCGAATTTAAGACTTTCTCACAAGTTTCTTACAAGTTAACAGTTTGAGTTGAGAGGCAGTCAGCAAAGCTGTGAAGTAAGAGACCTCACCCCCCCCCCCCCCGCCTTCTCTTCGCGTGATATGGTTTCTAACGAGACCGGATGACTGTTCATGTCGACAAATCCCACTAGGGAAGGGAAAAATCGCGAATTGAGTCAATTGAAGATTTGCACCCAGCATCCAAAACCAGACATTACCTCTCATTCAAGCTTCCTGTAAATACGAGAATATATTTTTACCAGAAACACAAGAGCGTTGTTATGTTTCCTTGCCATTTAGTTTACTGTTTATTTAATGTGTATGTTTTAAAAATTTCTACATATAAACACTTCGTTCAGTTGGCGCTTCACAGAAACCTGCAAGACATACTTCACTACGAAACAAATCACAGCGTGGGGAGTGGAGTGTGATCCTGCTGACAAAAATACTGTAGATCATCGATTGCTGTCACTGTTACGGCCAACGACAACAGCGGGGATGGCATATCAACCTGTTGGATAATGGGTGAGTATGTTAGTTCGTATAGATTTTAGCACAAGTGAATAAGTGCGATCACAAACGACCTTGCTGTGTGTGGAACAAAAGAAGTTGAAAGAGTGTATTGAGAATAACCTGTCACCAATGGGACAGTTGACAGGTGGAGGGGTCAGAGGAGGGCAAGGTTGAGAATAATATATGAGAGAAGGGCCCACGGATGTGATGACACGTTGGAGGAAAGCAAGAAGGAACAGAGATTTTAAATCAAACACTGGTTTGGGAGCACTAAGCAAACGGTCGCTGACAAAATGTCACTATGACAAAATTTGAGAATCACACGTGGTGATGGGTGCTCATCTTTCTATCTATCTAGCTAATAGTTACTTAGGTTAATATAACTGTCTCTCTCCCACATAAAGAAATGTAAATTGTACTTGTGATTACTTAATATTTTTCTCTCAATAAACAAACCATTTTCAGAATCTGTCTCATCCCAATTCTTCTTACTATAACACAACAAAGTTACATGCACAACGACGACACGACCCTGAGGAAGAAAGAAACAACGAAGTATCAACACGGTTATGAAGAGGAAAGAACGAGGGACAACGTAACACATATGTAGTTTTGATTCCGACAAAGAAAGAACAAGAAAAACACAACAAACCCATGAGGATAGCGAAGACCCAAACGGGTATATGATGGTATCTGGGTTGATACAGAAGGGCTGAACGTTTATACATGTATGACAATATTAACTGGCCCTACGAAGGTCGGCGCCGAGCATACACGGCTAGTATAAATTGGCCCAGTAGAATATAATATAATTTCTGGTTTAAAATAAGAGTATCAATTTATATTGTCAGAGTGACCTTATAGACTTCTTATGTATCCATAAACATTAACCAACATTGGACCTCAAATAAACAAAATTAGCTTGATAAGTAACATTTCTCCACTGAAGATAAACAAGTTCATATATCAATTTATATGATCAGTGACCTCAAAACATCTTCAATCTCAGATGGCATTATCGGAATTGAACCTTGTTGTTTCGAATTGGAAAACAGTGGAAATGTAATATACTTATAATTTGGATAAGGATAAACAATTTTCAGGTTTGGTTTATATTATCAGAGTGACCTATAAACATCTTATGTCTCAATAACATTATCGAAGTTGAATTTTGTTGTTAGATTCACAAGCGATTTCCATATAAAGGAGTTGGAGTTGAGAGAGTTAGCCAGTCGGTGATAGAGAGTCAGCGATAAGCACTGGGAGAAGACAAGCCAGTCGGTGATAAGCATTGGGCGGGGACTAGCCAGAGTTACACCAAGCAGACCGTGAATTAATCAATGAGAGAAACGAACATAAGGACCCTTCTCTATTCGTGAAAGATATCACACCTATCGGGATACGTGTGTCCTCGCCCGAGCTTAAAACAGCACGCCACTGATAGAGGCATAAATTGTCCATCGGTCCAATTACATACCAGAGTGAACTCAACATTATTTGGCCAACTGGCCTACTGACTCAACAAGTGTATATTTTATTTCATTATTCATTATTAAGAATAATTATTTTCTGAGAAAACCACAGCGGACTTGACTTCTTTTCTTCAACAGTTCTGCATGAATGACCTTTCATTCCACAGGGATCCCGAGTCGCTGATTCCCACTCAACGGTCACCCACTTATCTAAACAAACACAACGTGGGGGTGGATGTGACCTTATTAGAGGCCTCTTCGACAACCGGCCTTCTTCGGAACAGCAACTTTTGTACCAACAGGATCACGTGACTAACCAGTCCAGGAGCGGCCAACTTGTGACGTCACGGGTGGGTTAAAAGGCCTTTTTTCACATGTATGCTCATAAAATATTGCAGCGTTAAGCAACAATCAGTTCTAAGTGAGAGTCTTCTGGAGGTTGAAGGTTCAATCCTCACTACAGGCGATACTAACTAAGAATAAAATAAAAATTACTTAACATATCTACCCAGTCATGGCTGACGGAACGAGAAAGATCTACCCCCCCCCCCATAGTGCAGTTCAAAATTCCGTACAGATTCCAGAGTTCGACAAGATGCATCTGAAGAAGGTTGAAGATGACATTCGCTGAAATGTTGTGCGAATAACATTCAAAATGAGAATAGTAGTTTGAATAATTCAACTAATACATTTCAACCGAAATTGCAGTGAAGATCACAGAGAAAGCGGAAATAGGATAGGGAGGGAATACATTTCTAATTGCTCAAGAGTTAGTCAAATATTAGAGAGTAAAAATAACTTCTTTTTTTTTAAAACACAAAATTTACGTTTTTACTGACATTTCCTTTACTTTAGCGACTAAATATATATTTATATGCATCGACAGATCTCTACAAAGGGGATTATTCTTTTGTCCATCTTGAATAAGTTTTAAATTGTTTAAATTTTATGATGGGAAAACAACTATAGTGCATGCTCGGAGAATAACAATAACAACAACAACGGGGATGTAAGTAGCAAATGGCAAAAAAAGCTGAAATCAAAATGAGTTTCCCAATCTGGTGGACCACGGCCCCACCTGTTTATGCATGTGTGTCTAGGGCAACACAAAAAACAACCTGGATAATGTGCTAGTGATAAGTAGTAAAACGCATTTAAAATAATTTGTAAAAATGTTTAATTAATGAAATATCGATCTTGGTAAATAAGAAAATCAAAATTAAGAGAAAAAACACAGTTCACATGTGTGTGTGTGGGGGGGGGGGGAGGGGAATAATTTTTTGATGAAACAAAAGTCATCTACTCCCATCATGAATCGTTTGAAGTCGTAGCCTTCACAACTAAATTAACATTTTCAGTTTTCAGAGAGAACTGTCATAAGAGACAAAAGGAAGGCAAGACAAAGAGAGGGAGAGAGAAAAAAACAGAAAAAGAGAAGGAAAGATAAAGTGAGAGAGAGGAAGAAAGAGAAAGAAATAAAATGCAGCCAACTAGCATAAAAACAATAAAGCGATTTGGCAGGAACCAACTTTTTCCCCAGCAGATTTCAACTAAAAAACGAAAAACTCACATTCATTAAATCATATTTAAAAAAAATTTTTTTTTTTTAAATGGAATTCCACTAAAAAGCGGAAAACTCACATCCGTGTAATAACGAAAAATTTGTAAACCAGATAGTCACTTACGGGTCAAAAACAAGTCGTGTAATGTATTCCCTGGGCATCCGAGGAAGTTGGTGTGAAAAGACATTTTGCAGACCAATTAACCAGATGAGCTGCTCGCGGCTTGGACGTTCCTTGAATGTATTGGCCATAACCTTGAATTCTATGACACCTTTCATCTCTTCCTGGCGAGCAATTTCATCACGGGCAGTGTGAGCAGGAAACAGCGTTTTCTGAAAAGGATAGAAAAATAAATAAATAAAAATGAACGCGGGAAGAATCGTTATCATTGCCGTATCCTGCTATAACGACAGTGCAATCAACAGTGAGGGCTAAAAAGTTTGAATTGTCTTTTTTTTTTTTTTAAATAGGATTTTGAAAGTTAAACTTAATTATTATGGTATCATTTAGTCATTGGATTATTAATTGAATTACATTATTATAAAACTAACTAAAACCCAGAGAAGATAGGTTTTCTTGCCAAACTGGCATGCTCGCAGAGAAAATGAGTGAAGAGTTCTTGCTGTGAATGTTTTACAGGGAGGAAGCAGAGATTGGAGCTGCGTCGAGCACCTTATACGGAAATAACGATAGATTAGAGAAATTTGTATAATTTGGATTATTCGGACTACTGTTCTTATCTTGAGTGTTATTCTCACGTTTCGGCCGTGCAGATTCCAGAGTTCGACAGAAAGATTCCAGAGTTCGACAGAAAGATACACCTGAAGAAGATCGGAGGTTACATCGGCCGAAACGTTGTGAGAATAACACTTAAGATGAAAACAGTAGTCTGAATAATACAAATTCGGAATCCTCACCTCATCTCAAAAATTCAGAAACAGATTAGAAAAAGACTAGCAACATCTCTTCCATGAGAAAAGGGCTGTAGGGAAGAAAAGAGGATTACCCTACCACTAGATTACAAAGTCAATTTTGTACGTTATCAAGGCAAGAAAAAGTCCTGAGTGACACATCTCCAGATATGGGAGCAGTACTCCATTTTAGGGAGTATCTGACTCTTAGCAGAGATCAGATACTTTCTGAAGCGGTAGAATGAACCAACCTTAGTGACGGATTTGATTTAAGTCTTCCATTTCAGGTCTGGAGTGAAAGTCCAAGGAGCTTATCAAAGCAAAGGGGCTTCCTCAAGGAGAGAGCCATTCATTTCAACAGAGACAAAACAAATGATCACTCATCTAAATATTGACCAGGCTTAATGTCGATTAACTTTGGTGATCTGATAGAAACCGGTGTGTCAAGATGATTTAACCGAAACAATGTGGAAAGAGCCACAGCAAACAAATGATTTTCTCATAATGTACTTCACAGAACATAGGGAAATTTAGCAACAACTCATTTAAACCTATCAGTGACTAAATTTCATCGCTTTGGTCTTCTTCGAATTCCGTCAGAGCAAAGTTGCTTCCCTTGGTTTAAAATGAGCAAGAATTTTTTTTAATAACAAGAAAATAAAAAATGAGTACAAGGCAGGTGAATCGCTTTTTAGACTTGGTGGGCAATAACCTTGAGATGGTACCTCGATAAAAACACTGATCTCCATCACCATACTTGATTGGCGTCAGGAAGGGCATCCGGCCTAGAAAAATCTTGCCTCAATTAATGAAATGACTTCCAAAGATAGGTGAGTTTGGAAGTCAAATTCTAAAAGCAAACTAACGCATGACAACATGTAAAATGGACGTTAAACTGAATATGATGATAGTTTTATTTCTTAGTTAAATTGATTTGCAAAATAATAAACATGCCTCAGTCCTGCGCAATTGGGTCAAAATGACTCTTCTTTTCCACGAGTCGGTCTGTCCATCAAACTTTTCTTTTTGGCACCAATAGCTAATGTTAAACAACCTTTGTTTACATCATCCGATGTCAGCTTGGTCGTAAACAGCTGTGACCAGATTTCCGATCACAGCTTCTCCAAACAATATCATTGTTTTGCTGATCATACTTTTCGATCTATTTACGCCATGTAGAAGAAATGTTTTTGCTTTGTTCTATTCTTTACCAAAATAATTCTTTCTTTTTATATTTACTTCAAATCAGTCTGGTTTAAAACCCGCCTACATTACATGTTTACAACATTCAATTTGGTGCTGTGACCAGTACGTTCGAACAAAGGACAAGTGAACTTGAGTACAGAAAGAAAAAGGGAAGAAAACACATGAAACATACCCCCCCCCCCCAAAAACCTAAGTAAAGCTCTGATTAATAATAATGCACACACTTTACAAGTTCAGAAGAAACTTTACTTTTTTTTAATACAAAGACCCTAATTACTTGCCTCCTACTGCAGCAAAATGTGACACATGGTTGGAAGGTGGGGCAAACCATCTCTCCAGGGGGCACTTTGGTTAGGTGCAAAAATAGCCAAGAACGGACTCGTCTGCATTCCCTGATAGGGGCACCTCAGACGACCAGCAATAAACTAAACCCCCTCCTCCCAAAGGAGGAGGCAATGCTTGAGAGGGTGCACTTCCTAGAACTGAGCAGGTCCATACCTCATTCCAACAAAAGGGTCTGATGGATCAACCAGACACTAGGTTGCCAGAATGATGGCAAGCCAAACCTCGACTTGTATAAACGTTAGGGCCGAAGCCTGAAGATAGGAAGTGAAATAAGCACATAAGACAAAAAACCAACAATCGTCAAAATTATATCAGACCATCTCAAATAAGTTCCAATTTACTTACGTCCCCATGAGGGCAAAGTGAGACACAAGTTCGTTTTTTTTTTATGTGGGGTGGGTTAGGGTGGGGGCACTCTAATTACGCTGCAAAAATAATCTGTTTGGTTTAGTCGTGCTTCCCTCAAACAGTCATTAAACCTAATCCTCAATTCGAAAGGAGGAGGTAATGCGTAGGAGGGTGGTTTTATGGGGTGAAACAGACACTAAACTGACAAGATTTAAAATCCCTATTTACTAGCTCCCCTCCTGATGAGAGCAGTCTTTTTTAATGTGGGAAAAATCCAGCCTCTCAAAAAGGGGAATTCTGGATCGAGACAAAATCAAAATTGCCCCAATTGATTTCTCCTCGCTTGACTGAGGACAGAACAGATACTACACTGATCCTAGCCTGTCAAATTCGAAAGTAAATTTTATATACCAAAATCAAGTATTAATGTTTTTTTTCTACCAAAAAACAATATCAACATGCCAAGATTAGTTAGCAAAGTAGTAAAAGCTAAAAGTATTAATTATAACTAGTGGGCCCCGTGTAAATTACACGAAATGATGTTTTCAATACTAATTATCTTGTTCCTAACCTATACATTACTTTGTAAATGCTTTAGATTAAATTAAATTTGGCTCCAATTCATGAGTAGCATACAAAGATTTGGAAGGTCGTTGCTTGTGATGTAAGCGTGACACACAAAATAACACTCACGCTATCGGATTAATATGTGTCTTTCCGGTCCCCCCCCCCTCCTTCGATGTAGAAAAAAAAAATCTTAGAGGGGTTGGTTGGGGTCGAACTATAAACCAGTTGGGTCGACGTCAAAAACTGACGTCAAAATCCTACATCGCTAACCGTTGCGCCAAAGGGAAATACTTGAAAATATTACGAAAATTAGGTGACTTGAATGCTGTTCCAAATCTAGGTGTGGCACGCATGCGCAGAGCTTTTAATGTAAGCGTGACACATGGTATCGTATTAATATATAGATGATAATAATAATAATAATGTCTTCACCATGAATTTCTACCACACCCTAGAGGAGACAAGACGAAATATAACAAAGTCTTTTGGCTAGGAGCAAAGTGTAGTACCTGTTCTGATAGTACACTTCCTCTTTTCTGTCCTCGGTCAGTTTAGGAGAGATCCTTCTAAACTGAGGCAGTATTTACCTCAATCCAGAGTGCTCCTTTTGGGGGAATTGGATTCTCCCCACATTATGAATTGATCTTGTGTCAAACTCTACCTTCGTGGGGAGGCAAGTAAATAGGGTCACAAAGAAGAATTTCTAACCCATTAGGTCCCACGTTGTCTGCCAAGCTCCAGCCTGTCTCATCACCACAGAATTGTATCCCTGTGCCCATTCTACAAGTACTTAAATGGAATATGCTCCCCAACGTAAATACTCCCGACTAACATCAAAATCAAACTCTTTTACTATAGAGATCCCTAAATGCTGGAAGATTTTTGACTGATAAGTTTCTTTCCTTGAACCGTTTCCCTCTGAAATGTCCCCCCTGTTCTCCCAATTGTACAAACATACAGAAACTTAAATGTAATGTTGACAAAAATCTTGCTGCCCAGCTCCCCATCAAGGTTGCCCCCCCCCCCCTCAAACTTTGACTCCTATTACAGTATGCCTCAGTGACAATGTGCCTTGTTTAGGGTAAATAAAAAATTTTTAAAATAATCTTTTTTAAGTACAGTTAAATTTTGGAATCCTTTTTACTTATTTTTAGTACTCAGTTACCTCTGTTTGGGGAAGGGGGAGTCAGAGTCGGTAAAGTTATTGCATAACCCCCAACCAAAAAGGGGGAAAAAACAACAACAACAAAACAAAAAAACTACAATGCATTTATCACTGATTCATTAAACGAAGCGAATCAATTACAAATATCAAGATTTTCGTCACCATGACGACAGCTGTCAGGTAATAATGTGTGTATTGGGGTGGGGGTACGTTAATGATACGTTTACGTCATTATGAACAAGAAGGAGTCGCCCCTTTTTTTATAGAACACTCACAGAATACCAAATTTTAACTGACCCTGTGTCTAACCTTGACTTTGATAAACAAATCAGAACAAGCCCCCCCCCCCCCCCGGTAAGGAAAGAAGACATCTAAAAATAAATTAAAAATACAAAAAAATATCAATAACGTCAATGCGTTTTTATTAATAAAAAAAAAAGGGGGGGTGGAAATAAGGGGGGGGGGGCTTTTGTTATTTGACTTATGACTCAGCATCAAGATGACAAATTGCTCAATGTTTAGCTAGCAACGAGGCTTTTTTTTTAAAGGGGGGGGTCAATTGTAATATAGGGATCGATGGAATATCTCCCCTATTTCACACAGAACGAATAACTTGTTTGTATTTCCAAAATGTAATTCTGAAAATAAATATATTTTACATGGCGGCCATTTTGGAAATACAAAAAATAAATGGTTACCCGTTCTGTCCTACGCTACGTGATCAATAACGGGTTGATTATTTTACGTTAAATTTATATGGTAAAGTGAATCCCTAAAGTCTAAAATATTTTCCAGGGTATTGACATGTAATCGCACGAAAAAAAAAAAAAATTACAAAAATAAATCAGTTAATCTCATTTTCATGTTGACAGCGTGGGGGCAAATGGTTACCAAATTATTTTTTATCCACGACAAAGTTGTTAATTTATTACTAATTTTGAAATAATAAATTTAGTTTCAGATTTATGCACGTTGATAAAAAAATTTTTTATTTTCTATCGTTTGGTAAAAGTTATTTGTTGTATATTTTTGCTTATTGGTACTTATATCGATCTTGACCCAGTTTTCGCGAGTTTCTTGTCGGAAGCGTTCGGCTATCCTACGCAAACGCATGAGAGATGACGAGCCGATTTGTACCAGACGACAATTTTGATACGGTGCTACGTCCTATGATTTTAAGTTATATTTTCACGAAATTTTCTAAAAGAAACAACAAAAAAAAAAAAAACAAGCAAAACATAGCGAAGTTACTGTTATCAAATAAATATTTTTGTTATTTTGATACGTTGCTGCGTCCTATAATTTTTAGCTATATTTGCAAGACATTTTTTAAACAACAAAACAAATAAAACAAGCAAAACAGAGCGAAATTACTGTTATCAAATAAATATTTTTAACCATAACCCTAAAAACAACAAAAAAAGCAAAACAATAAAACACTATAATCATAGGGCGCAGCACCGTATCAAAATTGTCGTCTGGTACAAATCGGCTCGTCATCTCTCGGGCGTTTGCGTAGGATAGCCGAACGCTTCCGACAAGAAACTCACGGAAACTGGGTCAAGATCGATATAAGTACCTGCTTATTTTCTATTTCTCGGCTGTTAACTATACTACATGTTTACCGACTGTCTGTCCAACAGTTAAAGGCTTCCAAATTCCTTTCACATTCCGAAGAGTCACGAAGTAATCCAGTCTTTTTTTCCCCAACTATTAACAAAAAATTAAAATGACCGAATCGGATATGCATTCTGGTGAATTTAATTTCGTAATTAAGTAGTTTTGAAAAGTTAGTTTGAATAGTACTTTACGCTATATTTCAATAAATAATTGATAATTTTATTTCAATATACAATCGATTAATAATAAATGAAATAATGTGTAAGTCACATAGAGACGAGAAAAACGAACAATTTTATTAATAACATACTTATTCGGTAGCTTATTACAAAAATTCATAACCATGCGCCCATTTATTACCCCCCCCCCTCTTTCATGAAGGGGCAAAGTAGGTTTTTAATGTGATGAAGAATCCAGCTCACGAAAAGGCACTCTGAATGGGAACAATTAAAATTTGCCCCAATCAAGAAGGATTTCGTATTGAGGCAGGTTAATTTTGGATACGCCATTATGTTTAATTTGTAATATATTTCAATTTCATTTTTTTATAAACACTTGTTCTATTAGTTGTTTCTTACGAAACAAAACATACCCTCACATAACTCTCCTAACCTTAAGTCCAAGTGGCAACCCCATCCCATTCCAAACGAACAGAGAAAGAAAGACTAATTACTAAAATGCAAATTAATATTTGCAAAATAATCCGCAAAAAATCAGAAAAAATAATATTTGCAAAAAAAAAAAAAAGTTTAAGTGGGGGAAAGAAAAATGCGTCCGTAAAATTCAGAAAACATTAATTTTTGCACAAATTTTCCCTCACTGCTGCGAAAAACAACAAAAAAACAGGCAAAACTAGTCGGCAAAATATGGCAGCCTATTTGGGAACTAACCGCTTCAATATACCCATGAATTCTCCTCCCCTGATTAAGGAGGAAACGGATATTACACTCTGATCCTAGCTCTTTAGAAAGGCCGTATATTCTCTTAACTTCACAAACAACGGTACACATTCATCATTACACTCAGCAGCATGACGACCGCGACGCGCACAAAGAACCGTATGATGTAAAATAAAATTTCAAAAAAAAAAAAATCGGTTTTCTACAAAAAAATAAAAACCATCCTCGAGGGTATCTTGTTGATGACATCATTATAAAAAAATAAAATGTTTGTTTTGAATAAAGAAGAGTTCAGAATATTAGGACGAACGACGCCTCGTGTAACACATTACTGACATTCTTTTCTCTCAGCCACAAAAACAATAATAATCGATATTTGCCGGCAGACACGAAAAAAACAAACATTACTAACAATGAAGCTTTTCTCCTGCCCAGAGAAAGTTTTTTATTTATTTTTTTAAGAACGTTCTAGGTATTAAAAAGTCATTGTTATTTTTATTTTTGAAAATCCTTTCATACAACCAGAGGGGAGGGGAGGGGGGGGAATTCAAGCTTTTAGAGAAAGGAGTACAAAGTCTTCAAGCTGTGATCAAGCTGTAATATAACACACACACGACATATATATAAGAGTTTGAATTACCTACTAGTCACTATTCTTAATTGTCTTAGATCTCTCTGTACAAGGGTTTGTCAGGACAACCTAACATGAAGATACCCCCCCCCCACCAAGTAAACCCTGACCAAATATTCAAAATAACAGTATTCGAAGCACAAATAAGATCCTCTCGACCCGGCTATACGAGGAATGGTGCACCTTTTTCAAATAATGTTACCTCAAGTAACAGCACTTAGTTGAATACTCCACCAGACTAGATGAATTCTTGTCCTGAATTCGATAAGACCATAATAAAGATATACTATAACGTTTGACAGGTAAAGGTGAACTTTAATGGAATATTCAAATATCTATGTATCGCATATAAAGATCAAGTGTTAGCCCCAGAATGGGACCCCCTTGATTTCTGAGAACTTCGACTGAAGTAAAATGAACCAAAACAGAGAAATCATTATATATATATATATATATATATATATATATATATATATATATTATATATATATAATCCTGCCAATTTTTTGTCCATAGGGGTCAATTCTGTGAAATCTTACTGCATTGATGTAGCTACATATTTAGCCAAAATAAGGCTGTAATCAAAACATGTTTGCACATATGTAGTCAAAATGTTTGTATAATTAAAAAAAATATAATGCTGTGTTTTTGTACGAGAGCAATTACCAGAGTGCTCAATTATATATGTAAGAGCATAATATTTTATCACAAATAACATTATACATTAATTCGATCAGCCATCGATAACTGCTGTTTCACAGACTGGATTTCCAATGTTTCCACGAAACTGCAGATATCGATAACCGATCGAAGTAATGTATAGTGTTAGTTGTAGTAATTTTATTATATATATATATATATATATATATATATATATATATATATATATAAATTAAAACCATTGGTGATATTTTAAGTACAAAATCAATGTGGTATTGTGGTGACTGCTGAAATGAAAGCGATGGACAAGTAGTGAAAGAATGAACGGAACTAAGCTTGATTGTTTCATTTTATTTCCGTCGAAGTTCTCAGAAACCAAGGGGCCCCTTCCTGGAGCTAACACATATATGAGATACATAGATATTCAAATATTCCATTAATTTCTCTTTCCCTATCAAATGTTGAGTTAGTAAAAAAGTTCAGAACATAAATTTTCCTCTTACAAATAGACCAGTTAACAATGTTAAAGTATATCTTTATTGTGGTCTCTTTGGCATACCGGATTCCAGGACAAGAATTCATCTAGTCTGGTGGGGTATCCAGCTAAGTGTTTTTACTTGGGGTGACATCACTTAGAGAAGATGCGCCATTCCTCGTATGGGTCAGTGCATAGCCGCGTCGAGCGGATCTTATTTGGGCTTCAAATACCATGTTATTTTGAATATTTGGTCAGGGTTTTACTTGTAGGAGAGTATCCATATGTGTAATGCTTACCCTCTTTTTTTTTATATAAACAAACAAATGATGCAATACAGTTGGGAAATTAGTTAAACACAATTTATTTTGGTTTACCTTCTCATTTTTGACGGATTTGCGTTAAATATGATATATTTCATAGAAAATATAAAGCCTGTGAAGTTACCGTAAATATTGGTTGTGAGAAAAGTAACCAGCTATGTTAGTTCCGGAAGTAAGATACACGATTAGGAAGGTACAATAACATGGCTGACCACTTCACGGGCTTATATTTTCTATTAAATATTATTTTTCAACGCAAATAGGTCACAAAGAATATTGATTTACTCCTCTCCAGGAGTTAGGCACAATGCCAGTTTTTTTATCTTACTCCCACAAGTAAGATATGACCCATGGTCGGGTCGGGAAAGTGGAGTTTAAAAATTGCCTGGGCAGCCCCGTCGGCCTTCCCCGGTAGGGGCGCCTCAGGCAGTAAGCAATAAACTTACTCCTCCCCAAAGAGGGGAGGCGAAGCCTGGGAGGGTGGACCTCCTAGAACTGCACAGGACAGACCCATAGACCGGCGTAAATCAAGCCCCAGTCTATGGGGTGCAGTATCCATCGGAACAGATACTACACTTTGATCTTAGCCAAAAGTAGGTAACGAAAATAAATTGTTTTTGACTAATTTTCAAACTATTTCCTTTCAAATAATTTATGTCACCAATAGTAACGTTTACACCCCTCCCCTAAAGTAAGACGCACGCTTCGTGCGCAAATTTCAAACTTAAATAAACAAAACAGTTATCAAAATTATTTAAATTTATAACAGAGTTCCTTTATTTTACTGTAATAAACAAAAACAATCGTGCGTTTTCTTTCTTTAAAAAAGAAAATGAAATTTGCTCCTTGATATTAATGACGGAGCGTAAAATAAAAATACGCTTACAAATAATTAGAATACTTTATTTTTCAAAAACCTTGTTCATTTAATTGTAGAATAGGGACACACATAAAAAAATTGATCTTAATTTGTATTTTTAGTCCGGAAATAAAATTCTAGTTTACTTTTTAAAGTCTTGAAAATCTAAGTTTAATTCAGTTTTTAATCGCCGGCGGCCATGTTTACATCAACAAACATTTCTCCTTTTTTTCAAGTTTTTTATAAACAAAAACAAACTTTCTTTGTACACAAAACAAGTTTTTTACACTATTTGACGAATTTAGAAGCAAAGATGGAGGAATAAGTCGTCAATAATTTAATAATAATAAATAATAATAATCGATAACAAAAATGGCCGCCAGCGATTAAAGCATCGAGTTAAAGTTATATTTTCAAGATTCTGAGAATAAACTTTCAATTTATTTTAGGAATAAAGATTCCATTTAAAACAAACAATTAATGTTATCTCAAATGTGCGCGAAAAACAAAAAACAAACAAAAAAGAAAAATGAGATTTTTCAAAAACAAAACCCTATTCTACAATTGAGGCTTTCTGTAAACACTACATAAACATGACAAATTGGAATAAAATACAGTTTTTTTAAAATTAACAAAAAAAACTTTAACAAATAAATAAAAACTATCTTTTAAAAATATTTTTAACTAACCTGTAAGTCTTGGAGGGTCGGAGGTGAGTTGGATCCTAGGACAACTCGTTTCCGACGGATACGTCTTTTTTTGCCAAATACTTTAGACTTGCGAGCCTCTAGTCGTTTCGTGACATCCATTATCATCGATAAGAATGGATTTTATCTTGTAATTAAATTCCAATCCAATTGCAAAAAGAATCAATTGAAACTTTTGAAAAAAAGAAGTAGCTTTCACCAAAACAATCCCGCCATATTGGTTGGTACTGTAGCTGAGAATAATACCGGGTAGATGCCCGGATGGAAACAACCAACCAAAACATTCTCCGTTTATGATGTCACTTCCGATCCGGTCTCAGTCTCGGTACATAACCGGACGGAAAGCAATAACATTTTCTGCTCGATCAGGAGTCACGACACGGTAAATGAAATATAAATTGCCGTCTGCATCACCTACCCGGTGTTGCCTGGGAGACTTTTTACATTCATTTTACTTGTTATATTGAAGTGATTAGCTCTTAAAAAGGCTGTCAAATTTTAGCGACTAGTTCTGCCTAATTTTCTAAACTGTGACAGGGCAAATTAATCCACTATATTAATTTGTTGTTAGAATTTTGCGGATTATTTTGAAAATAATTTGTTTTGATTTTTTCTGATTATTTTCTTTTTTCAGGATTTGCAAATATTCCGAATTATGATTAAAGATTAGCGTTTTTCAGCAATTAAAAATAACCCCTCTAAACTACCACTAACCCTAAGTTCAGGTGGCAACGATTCTTTCTTTTTCCGTTCATTTGTAGGATTTTTTTTTTTTGCAGACTCATGGTTAGTGGTAAGGTTAAGGAAGATGATGTTTTGTTTGATAAAGAAAATAAGAAACATAATAAAAGTGTTTATTAGAAATTAAATTACAAATTAATCATGATAATGGTGTATACAAAATAAAATATTGCCGTAAAAATTGTTTTTTATACGACATAACTTTCACAATGGACTAATCTGCAAAAATCAGAAAAATAATATTCGTATAATAAAAAAGAAATCCACAAAAAGCAGAACAAATTAAAACGGTAGATTAATTTGCCTTATTACCGCTTGAAGGATCAAACAAAACTAATCGATAAAATTTGGTAGCCATTTTGGGAACTAATTGCCTCAATATAACGATCTATTTATCTACCTCCCACAGCGGTAAGATGTGACACAAGGTCGGAAAGTGGGATTTGAAAAGCCAGCACCCTAGAGAATGAAGAGCACTCTGGCCGACAAAAATTGCCTGGGCAGCCCTGTCAGCATTCCCTGGTAGGGGCGCCTCAGGCGATTAGCAATAAACTAACCCCTTCTCAAAGGGTGAGAAGGCAAAGCCTGGGAGGGTGGACCTCCTAGAACTGCACAGGACAAACCCACCGACCGACGGAATCAAGACCTGAAAGCCAAGACGATACCGGTCTATAGGGTGTAGTATCCATTGGAACATATACTACACTTTGATCTGGGCCAAAATAACGAGTTCACTTTAGAAAAGGAAAACAAAAAAATTGGGTATTTTTTTTACTATCTTACCTGGCGCAGTTTACCCCTTAAAATAGTTCAAATTCTACTTTTTTTTGTGCCAATACATTTAAACAGTCTCAAAAATATATCTGCAAAGAAGGAATTAATAAAAAAAAAAATTTAAATATTTAAGATTTTAGAGTCGAGGATCACTTTCCTCTAAAAATTTAACGTAAAATGAGCACCCATTTCCTGGCCACGAGACATGTAACCGACTTGAGTTTTCAATTTTGTGAGGGGGTTAATAAAAACACGTAAAAATTTAGCCAATTTATTTTTTTTTGGGGGTAGGGTTAGGGTTTATTAAATAAGTACCCCCCCCCCAATAATAAATTGGCTAAATTTTTACGTGTTTTTATCCCCCCCCCCCACACAAAATTCGGTTAAATGTCTCATTTGGCCAGGAAATGGGTGCTCATTTTACGTTTAATTTATAAAGGAAAATGATCCCCCATTCTAAAATCTTAAATATTTAATTTTTTTTTTTAATTCCTTCTTTGCGGATATTTTGTTAGGCTGTTAAAATGTATTCGCAAAATTTGTGCCTTTTCTTTTTTTTTTTTTGTAAAAAGTAAACCATTTTAATCTTTAGTTAATAGTTGGATGTGAAAAAAAAGAATGAATTACTTTGTGACCCCCTCGAAATTAAAAAGGAATTCGATAACATTTAAACTGTCGAATAGAAAGTAATTTAAACTACCAGCAAAGTTTTATTTAATTAAAATATTCAAAGTGTTGGAAGCTTTTTACATCCAAAAATGTTATAAATAGAAAAGATTAAAACAACATCACTTACATCTGCTTCCATAAATAAATGGCTATCAATATCGAAATAAGTAAATTTAATTTTCAAAATCCTATTTTAAAAAAGCAAAACAAAAATAAAAGTAAAAAGACTCCCGAGCAACGCCGAGTAGGTAGAAGTAATTGTTAAAACAATGAGTGGAAGATTTGGTGCGATAAAACAAAAACAAATCCAGAATATTAAAATAATTGAAAATTAGGAGATTTTACAATGCAAGATTTATTAATTTTTTTGTTTACTT